>MU898775.1:0-18738 GCA_036418205.1 Ostertagia ostertagi | reverse complement strand
GCTCACCACAAGCTTTCCCTCAACGTATTTCTGTTCAATAATCATCACACCAACAAATATACATATGCATTGAATGAAGGCACTTGGGTATAAGAAAGTGATATTGGTATGCTTCTCAAGGAGCACATAGGCATGAAATTAAAATGTCATCGAGAGATGAGGTGCCCGTCTTTTGGGTACCCATGTAAGTACAATTTTTGTACTTCTAGTGGTGAGTAATCAGTCTTTTTTACCCTATGAGACGAATTTCCGACATTTTGTTGGCAGCATAAGAATTTAGAATAAGGTTCATGAAGTTCTTTCGCGTGGGCAAGTTTGTGGAAGGACATACGGAACCACTCTTCTCATTACAGTCGAAGTGCGGTGGAAACGGCATCGAGAGGGAGGGAGGAGGGGGATGAGGGTTGATGCACTCTATAGGGCTTTACAGCTCCAGTAATAAGAATCAACATAAGAGCGTAGACATTTTAGGGAACAGAGCTTTGATAACACCTTTGAGAAATAGTAGCACTAACAAGGGACGGCTGATTCAGCTTTGAATGGAGATCTAAAGTTATCCAAGGGCAGAGCTCAAACGAGGAATCTTTGATAGGGTTGGAAGTCGAAGAAAGCTAAACATACCTAAATAGGCGGACTCCCCAAGGGTGCGTGTCGATACGAATTTCGTAGCTAAGGTGTGCCCCCACCGACTTAACAGGGTTCATATCCGCGCCTCTACAGGGTGGGGCATTACTGGCGCACTAAATTTTCAATGGCATTTTGACAATAATTCTCGCAAATCAATTCTAATGCTTCGCATGTGGCACGCAGGTACTGGTCATCGATTTCGTCCCAAGATTTTGAAAGCGCCGCCTTAAGAGAGTCCAAGTTTGGATGTCTGGTAGAACACGCTTTGCTCTCCAAGATGGACCACACAGAGTAATCCATCGGGTTTAGATCAGGAGAACTGGAGGGCCATTCGTCGTGTCTGATGAAGTCGGGCAGGTGCTCGGCGCACCACTCCTGGACCATCTTTGCTTTGTGTGCTGGAGCAGAATCCTGCTGGAAGCACCAGTAGGCTTCTCCGAAATGGGAGTTGGCCCACGGCTTGAGAACTTCCTCCAGGATATTTTTGTAAACCTCTGCGTTGATTTTTACACCAGCTTCAACGAAAACAAGTGGGGTCTTCCCCGTAGAGGTGACTCCTCCCCAAACAAGAATGGACTGGGGGTGTTTCGCTCTTTCCTGGAGTCTTGCCTTGGTGGTAGCATCAGCAAGTGATCCTGCAATAATCCTTCTTGGGAGTTGAAGGCTGGATTCAGAGTAAAAATCTTTTCATCACTGAAAACGATGTCTCGGGCGCGTGCCACCGTGAATCGCTGCAGCAACTTCTTGCATCTCTCCAATCTCCTTTTCTTCATAATGTCCGTCAGGAGTTGGCATTTCTGCGATAGGGGAACTTCCTTAGCTTACTTCTGACAACCCTCCTCATTGACCTCGCGCTTACTCCAACGTCTTTCGCCATCTGGCGCATCGATCTCCTGGCGTTCCTTCGAATTCTTTCTCTGACGAGCCTCACATTTCTCCGACTCGTAGCTGTTGTGGGACGTCCTCTTCCTTCCCTGTCCTCTTCGGTCTTCAGTTCTTTATAGCGTCGTACTGTATTCTGAACCGTCCTTCGAGGTACGGAAAGGATCTTCACAATTTCTCTTGTTTGCTTGCCGTCGTTGTGAAGTTTGATGATCGCGCTCCGTAGGTCAGAACGACGGACCATTTTGTATTCGAGTACGTAGGAATTACGCAACCTCCAGGCAACATATCACAAGCGAGTGAAACAGGAAAATCTCCAAGAAAGGTTGTAAAAAATTCAAAACGTATAGGTGCACCAGTAATTTTGCCCCACCCTGTAGCCGTCTGACTCTAGCGGTTCTAACGTGTACCAATGGGTCAGGACCGATGAATCACACCTGACGTGCATGTCAGCAGGAAATAAAGGTGGCCTCACGTCTCCGGATCCCCGCCGTGTTTTTGTTCTTTCTTCTCCATCACTGACAACCTCACCTTGATTTTCTGAGGGCTGTTCAGTGTAAAAGACAGCTTCATGAAGGGTGACGGGACGAAGCAGGGAAGGAGATTAAGTGTGGGTGAGCCTTTTAAACAGGTGCCAAGAACTGGATTCAGTGTGTTCGGTTCAAGAAATCTAACAATTAAAGCGAGGGATTACGATAAGATTGGACTGGGTTCATAGTGGAAGTGGAGATGCTGAATAATGCCCCAGTGGCGAAAAAAGCAAAGAAATCCGTCAAGAACGCGCAAAATGGGACCCTTTCTTTGCCCGTTGACCTCCGATAATGGACGAGCTAGCAAATAAGAGGTCTTTTGCACATGTTAAACCGATAGCCACCATCATACCAGCAAAGGCCATGCTTTGATTGGTAACGCGTTCCATGGGAAAGTTATAGGATACGCACTCAAGCGGAATACCTCATCGAAGTGATTACCGGTACTGCTGGGGCGGAGCTCAGAAAGGAATGGCAAGCCCAGTACGCTGCAAACTAGCGCACCTTTGGCCACAAAAACGCAACATTTCGCTTCCTTTGGCCCCTGACTACTGCTTCCACTGGTGCATGTACTTCCACGCTGCACACACACTTTATAATCTCTCGTTTAAAGGCAAAGGTCGGGCTCAGCACGCTAGAGGAGTAATTCCCGTGCCTGGAGGTTGTATGTGGGTAGCTGCACACATTGCAGCAACTTCCCACCTTGAAAAACCCGTTAAGCCCCGGGGCGTTCGGTTTCAATCCAGGACCGCCCACCTCCGGAAGTGGTGCGTGGCTGGCATAACGTGTGAAATCAGCTAGGTTGATTGCCGTATCAACCGATAGAACGACTGACATCTCCAGAAAACTTGTTTGTACGTGCCTCTTTCCCCAAGCCAGCCTCCTTCACTGCTAGTGGGAAAGAGGGTTTTGTTAACGGCCTTGTCGACGGTTTTTCTCAGTTTTTTCTCCACTGTCGTTCCACTTCGCATCTCTATACTCAGTTTCAATCGCCATAATACCCCCTTATTGAGCCCGACTTTTGCCTTTAAGTAAGCGTGTTATTAAGCCTCTTATCCTCCACATCAGAGATAACCTTACCACTAGAGATCAAAGCGCAGTGGAGTACCCCTTAAAGGACGAATTCACGATTATCCTGAGGGTGCTGACTGAAGCGCAATTGGCACCGAAGGCTCGGCGACTAAAAGGCTCAATCTTGGCGCGGTGGGCCAGTGCACGCCCACCGATCATCTGATCACTCGCCGCAGGTCTATACGTGGCGAGTGATTAGATAGCAGAGAGAGCGTAGTGTTGAAGAGGGCACAGCGATGAGAGTCGCATCAATGCTCAAATCAACGGGCAAGGAAGGGGTCCCATTTCTCGGGTTCTGGGCCGTTTCTCATGGTTTTTCCTTCTTTCGTGTACCACTCACCATCCCTAGTTAATTTGAAATGGGTTGCTTTTCATCGTGAATTCGTCCTTTAAGCCCCTTGAAATCTTTTGAATCATCGTGAAGAATCTATCAGGAGTACACTCTCCCTGAAACGCAATAGCAATCCGGTTGATGGATACAGTACATAAGTTATAGAATATAGAAGGCGCATGATCATTATTAATCTGGAATCCTTACTCTGGAACAACAATTCAAAAAAAATGCCAAAGTGAAATTGGATAGCAATTTTGAAAACGATCTGTCACGGTAACCTGTATGCACAGAATGCAAAAGCTCACCCCAAGAAACCAACAGTAATTAATTCTTCCGCCATCCAATATTATGTATTTACGTCTATCATGACAAGCAAGGAGCCAAAGCGTGAAGGGATGAAACCTACACTTCTACCACCACATCCAATCAATTCTATGATTTCACATCTCATTTGTGTCCTCAGTGCAAAAATCGACTTTTTCAGCAGAGGTTTTGCCGAAAGCCTCTCCCATCGCGTTGGGCTCCGTCCGTTGTCGTATTCGTTTCTAATCAAACTCTGCTTCCAACTTACACACCGATGGCCACTTTCCACCCATCCAGGACCATGTCCCAATTGTTTTCTTGAGTCTACGTAGCGAGCAAGCCTACTGGTTACAAACAGACAGACAGACAAACAGACAGACAACAGACAGATAAATAGACGGACAGAAAGGCAGGCAGACACACACCGAACCACTGCTCTATGCCTAGAGGGATAAATAGATCATTTCAAAAAATGCTTATACTATGTGTAGGTGTGGGACCGTAAATCGTTACTTTCGTTAGGATCTTTGTCTGACCTGAAAATATCCTTGAGTCATCACGTTGAGATTTGTGGAGACTATACCCAATTCTGGCCCTGCACGTACGCTCCTCAACCGATATGCCTTACTTCACCCCGTGCTTAATTACCATTGCCGGAGCTTGTGGAGCGCCACCTGATCAGTCAGATCCAAATCCAGCCCATGTCAAATCCGAAACATCGGTGGCTCCCACACTTTTCGAAATGACGCCACGATGATAAAACTGCGTGTGCGGACATCCATCTTGTGTATAATATTATCCAATAACGATTCTGAAAACCGGCTTCAGAGTTTCACCTGCGAATTCCCAAGGGTCAAAGTAGGGTTTCCGTGGTGGATTCGCTCGAAGCTGAGTCACATCCAATCAAAGCCAACGTCAAGTTACTACTGAAACGTGATTCATTATACCTTTTTTCTGCTACTGTAGCGTTAGCTGTATTATTTCCACGTATTTTCGCATTTCTCAGTCCCTTTTTTGTGAGTGCATGTGCCCAAAAACGTCAAATCCTTCCTTTTCTTGTAATGCACAAAAGTCCGTATCGATACGCAATAAATTGTTACCGACAAGTCGTAAGACAGAGCGACTTGTCGGAAATGGGAGTGCAGCGCCTGCTCCTCGTCGCGAAAAGGAAAATGTTTCTACGAAAGATCGAATCGAGGAGCACAAGCCTGTGCAGGCCGTCGTTAATACTGTCAACGGCTTTCCCGAGAATTCATGGGACATATAATCGCGGATTTCCTACTCTGTACAGCGAACGAATATTAACACGTTGACGACAACGCGAGTTTTGGCACTTTTGGCCACGTGGGACCCACGGCGTTTTTGCGAGCGCCGCCGCCTCAGGTCGTTCAAGCAAATTTTGAGTGATAAAAACATAAATAATGATCAATACAAGGCCAGATCAATATATTGTAATGAGCACAACCTACTCGGAGGTACAGTAGCGGAATTTCTATTGAAAGACATGGAATAACAATGAAAAAGTGATATTCTTTAGAACAAGCTGCAATAAACTTCAAAGGCAATTTTGAGTTGATTATTTTAATCAAAACACATATACTGTCATCTCTAAGGTACCGTATCTACTTCTACTACTATTTAAACCTTCACATTCATAGGAAGAAAAAGTAAACGAAAAATTTATTAGGCTGAAGATTTCGTATGGTTCAGAAATCCTCCTCCAAATTGAAGCATACGTGACCATTCTATGGACCACTATGTTTTTAGCTAGGTCAAGGTCTCCTCCATTCAATAATTACAAGAAACTTCTAGAAGAACCAGGCGTGCGCGAAAAAAATTAGTGTAATGGGTGCGGGGGATATATCCCCCGCACGGTCCGACACGGCCTGCAATGCGCGGGATATATATCCCCCGCGTTGTCGTCAATGTGTTAAAAAAACAGGAAATAGTCCGCCTTACGTTCGTAGCTAGGCGGATATTAGACCGGACGGTTCTCAACGCCCGAAGTCAATTCAACTCTTTATTCCGGCCACACGGAGCACACAGATCTAACTTGTAATGAACGAGTAAAATTTATTCAGAAATAAATAATACACGACAAAACACGAATCTAATTAGTTAACTTCAATAATCAAACAGTATCGAATCGATATTGATAGGGCATTCTAACCGCGAATCTATGAAGAAAAAATCTAAGCAAATATTCGCCGTGGTCAATCGTAGACTTATATACCTCCTGTGGTCCCCAGACAGACCCTACGCGAATTCCATATGGCCATCCTATATGGGATCATGAAATTCCCGATTGCGGCTTGTCCACCGCAGTAGGCATGTCTCTGTTTATCAGCGCTATCATTCGCACTTAACGTCCCTGAAGAGATTACCAGGTACCTCTGAGCATTGTGAGCTAATTCTATATTTATGCCACACCATTTAGCTCACGCAGCGCGCAGAACCCGAAGTTCGGTGAAACCTGAGAGTCGGTAGACCGTTAAGGTCCACCGACCGGTATTCAAGTTTGTTTTCTTATGCAGCCTCCGAGATTGATATAGACTTTTATTTTGACTGACGTTTCGGCTGAATCGCCTTCTTCGGAGCCTGTAAAGAAAGTCTAACATATTCGTGAAACCCAATCGTTCAAATACCTTTTCAAATTACAAGAAAAAAGTTCTAGGGGCTGGAAAATCA
This sequence comes from Ostertagia ostertagi, assembly GCA_036418205.1. Lineage (NCBI taxonomy): Eukaryota > Metazoa > Nematoda > Chromadorea > Rhabditida > Trichostrongylidae > Ostertagia > Ostertagia ostertagi. The sequence continues at coordinate 12,303 of MU898775.1, read as the reverse complement.
TTAGCGGTGTCGGCAAACCTGACCTAAAACCTTAAACGACGATGGACGTCCGACCCGAGTCGTTTAGGTCAGGTTTGCCGACACCGCTAATGATTTTCCAGCCCCTAGAACTTTTTTCTTGTAATTTGAAAAGGTATTTGAACGATTGGGTTTCACGAATATGTTAGACTTTCTTTACAGGCTCCGAAGAAGGCGATTCAGCCGAAACGTCAGTCAAAATAAAAGTCTATATCAATCTCGGAGGCTGCATAAAGAAAAAACTTGAATACCAATACTATGCCGAGATTAAGAAGTCGATCTGTCTATTGAAACAACGACCTGGTATTCAAATTTCAGAATATAGTTCCGGTCGAAAATTTTTTCATCGCAAAATGATGTTTCAAAGGAAATACCCTCGCACCAACATATCCTATTTCCCAGCCATACCACCCCGTACCAAATTCAGGGAACTCTAGTAATTTAGAGGGACCGTGTAATGAGTTAGCAAAATTTGTGTTCTAATGTCTCTTATCAGCCCCTATCAGCACTTATCACTTTCTGCCCCCACCCCACCAAATATTTCCCGTCCCACTCGCTACATCACTTGTTCAAAATCAAGGCTTACTGCAGCTGGAACACCCGCTGTGATTTAGCGAAATTTGCGTTCTAGCGCCTCTTAGCAGCTCTCACCAATCGTTATGACTTTTTGACCGCTTCACGCGATATGTTTCCTCTAGCTATCATAACGAAATTCGCAGCGAAGCGCGTTATGATTTCGTATGAAACGGACGCACACACATGTTACAACAGACATGCGTATAGTGAACTAAGCGCAACTAGACTTGCTACTGCCGCTATCGCTTTAGCGCGCAGTTAACGAGCGATCCTCCTAAATTGGAAGCTCTGTGAAACCTCGCCTGATCTACTACCCAAAGCACCTCACTATCGGATATGTTAGTCGAATGACCTGAGGTTGGAGGCTCTACATCCGTTAAAGTCCATCATCGTTGCGGAAAGCGAAGCTGACCATGAGCTCGTATATTTATCACAACTCTGTAAGCATGATTGGATCCTGACAATTTAGCATCTGCATTAGGGGTTTTTGCTGTTACCCAAAACCAACGCTAAAATTGGAGGAATCTTCCACGGAAAAAGCTCCGCCCTCATTACCACAGAAAACGATACCTTAAAGGAATCTTCCACGGAAAAGAGTGATCATTTTTCTTGTGTGTAGGATTAGTATTATCGAAACTAACGCTTATGTTCCGTTCTTTTTGCTATGCTCATGAGGCTAGGGGCCTAAGGTATCGTTTTTCTGTGGTAATGGAGGCGGAGCTTTTTTTCCGCGGAAGATTCCTTTAAAGGAGGATTGCACGGAAAGAACGAAGGTCGAAGAAGGGAGAAATCGCCTAGTGGGGAGAGCGGTGAATCTCTTGAGGGTGCGGACAGACACGCAATCGGCATCGAAAGATTTGACCTCTGAGATCTAGCATGGCTCAAAGTTGGCGAGTTCGGCGATCTCCGCCCACCGATCGTCTGATCACTCGCCGTAGTACAATAGGTGGCGAGTGATTAGATAGCTGAGAGAGCGTAGGGTTGAAGAGGGCAAAGCGATGAGAGTCCCATCAATGCTCAAATCAACGGACAAGGAAGGGGTCCCATTTCTCCGGTTCTGGGCCGTTTTTCGTGGTTTCGCTTTCTTTCTGGTACTACTCACCATCTCTACCTCAATTTGGAATGGGTTGCTTTTCCATCGTAAATTCGTCCTTTAAAGTAAGCATCTAACGCTGTGATTTGTTTAACATTCCACTCTTCGAGGCGGACCCGTAATGCGCGTTTAATGAATACCCAGCCTCATGGATTTAGATCATGAGTGGAATGTATCATTCGCAACCGCTGCAACATAGAATTGCTTCAAACAGACTAGTTGTATCGAATGCATCGTCAACGTCCCCTCACCAGAACACTTGTAACTAAGAACACTCAACACTCAACGTGAGCTGCGCAACGGACTTTTGCTTTCTAAGGCGCCCTGACGGGCTTTATAATTTGCGATCATCTTCCCTTACCGAGGAACAATGTCCACTCCCTTTCCTCGTAAGAGATAATTAAGTAGGATGCATTGGTGTCAGCGCGAGCGAGGAAAACGGACTGACGCAATCCTTCGTCGTTGCATCCCCCTTATCACCCATACTCTAATCACACCACCGAACAATGTACCGTCCAACCTCCACATAAACCACTTGCCAGTATGGAAGCTCTTCTGTCAACGCAAGCTGCGTAACGGAGTTGACGACTTCTGCGTTCTGACGCGCCTTATCAAAACTTACTTTCAAGCATCCACCAACAATGCCGCTACGGCAGGGACGGTTATAAATTCGCCATTATTCGTTTCCCATAGGGCCGGTTCAAAAAAACAGCATAACAGTAGCGGGCCGTAAAAAATGTAGTCTAGAGAAAGAGAGAAGGCTAAAGGTAAATAATGGGCGTGGCGTGCACTCAAGTGGGGGAGAGTTTATCTCTGGATTCATCATTCGCTTCTAAGAAGTGCAGGAGAAAAATGGATAGCGTTAGGCAACTTACGAACTCTCCTCCTACGGCACCAAACACAACCCCTGGATTTCTCGACGGAGGCTCGATCCTGGAAGACTGGTCTGAAGCGGAAACCAACGAGGAAAACAAGTATCCTGTTTGCTTTCAGAATATTTTCGTTAATTTTCTCTCCACTGCTGCATCTCCTTGCAGCTCTACTTTCATTCCCAGCGGAACCACTCTAAAAACTGTCCATTTTCTTCGCTGATAATCCCCTTCTGACCGCTGCTTTCATTTTCGAGCGTAGTGGACTTAGGACACGTCCTTCAGTCACCTATGCAATGACTTCAAGCTTTATTCCTTCTCTCCTCCACAACGTTAAATCAAGGCTTATAATCAAACTGATGTGGTAACCCTACATGAATGTGGGTTGAGTCCTGACACTGCGTGCATGGAACGACGTGCAGTCACATGATTCTTGTTCTTGTTTTATACGTCCCACTTTTCGGGGCATCTTCTGCGGTCCTAGTTCAAACTTTATGGTGTTACCCATGTAATTACTAAGAGAAGTCAAACTGCTTAAGTTGAAGCAACTGGTCTTGTTCCTTTCATAAATCCAGCTCGTTATATAAGTCATCCGAAAGGAATCTACGTGCCTACGAGGGTCTGAATGGAGAGACGAATATGGAGCGCACTCACAAAACTTAATAATTGGCTAAAAGTCACTAGAATATAAATATTTATTAAATCAATGTTATTTCCCAAGAAAGCTTTTGTTTTAGATATTATTGAAGAAATACACAATGTGTTCAGAAATCTCCCTCGTTTGCGCTTGGAAGGTCTTCGCTTTGGTCATCATGCAAGTCTGGGTCATACTCTTCCTCATCCACTAAAATGCAACATCTTAGTTATTATCATTTTGTTCAAAGTTATTTGATTGAAATATTCATATGATTATTACATGAGGTTTCTCATGCAAGGCCGTAAGCATAGCCCTAAAGGAACATGCAGTAGCGGTCAAAAGTGTTCGCCGAAACGATTTTCAGTGCATTATTTTTTCTCGCTTGAGCAACGTCCTCCAAAGATTGATATACTGTTTTCTAGTGTTTTTATATCCTCAAGTCTTAAAGAATCAGGATATTCAAAAGAAAATTTTTCGAGGTCACCATTGATTTTTTCTGGCAAAAAAAGAGAAGCACGAAAAACCGTTTCGGCGAACACTTTCTGACCGCTACTGTAAAACTTGCAAACGTTTCTCCGGCGGTGAAAACATATGTCGTCATGAAACCCACTTAAAAAAATTCGCCTAAGGATGCGTAAATGAGCCGAAAACGGTTAAATGGAGGGCAGAGGCATGAAAGATTGCGAGAGGTGTGAATTCTCTCGAGCATGCAGATCAGTACACATAGGATACGCGGCAAAACTGCCACAGGTGACTCCATCCACATGAAAGGAATCGTTCACGGGAATCCATCATAAATCACTGGCTTGAGACTCATAATCACGATAACATCGAAAAGAACACAAAAAAATCCGATCTCGTAAATATTTCGATGCGTCTGGCCGCAGCATGCTTCGACTTGCTTCTTAGACTGGCGTCATTGAAAACTCTGAGCTTTTTACCTTTGGCAAAAAATTTCGCTATTTAACGCATCCTATTCTATCGATCATTTTGTCTCTACTCTGAGAGTATGGTTGCTATATCCCAACTCTTTCAGTGCGCGTCAGATACTTGGGCGGCCAAAGCGTACTTTTTCCCTGGTTACTCCTGTTTAGTCCGACCACCTAAGACAACGTCAAGAGTGTGGTTTTGGTGGATCTCTCTTCGGTAACTGGGTCTTCTTGCGTACAACTTTTCACGTTGCCGCTTGTGATCACAACTGACATACTCATGCTGGCAGAGAATCTTCCGGGGACGATACACTAACACTCGTAGGGGATTGATAATCCTGTTCCGTTGCCGATTGGCTCGCAATAACACGGAGGTTGTTACCGGCCTTGCCTGCGTGGCTCACGATTCAGTGTTAGTCTACACACCTACCAATATTAAGTGTGATAACCCAATAAAACCGATCGAATATCGCTTGAGGATTCCTCAACGGCACGTCGAGGATTCTCTGCCCGATCAGAGACGATCTCTCGCGCGGACATTCACACTCGCCATGCCGTGCCGTCTGTGCTCTCCGCGCGGATGTTCACTCTCGGCACTACTCTCGCATGGTAGAGAGCTATGGTCGAGGATTTCCTCGACCGTTATTCACCCTGGCCGCTAAGTAGTACGGAAAGGCTTTGATACTGAAGAGCTCGTTAAATTCGAAGCCATATACGCTCCCATCATCTTATTTTTGTAGACAATGCAACCTTTCACTTGATATTTATAAAAGCAGACTCCATCATATCGTCAAGTAAAGCGACTTTGAAAAATCACCACTCATTTTCCTCACTTTTTTTGTTGTACTTCTTGACGATACAATCGAACAAAGTAAAAAATTGCCCGAAAAGGCTTACACACAGGGGCACCGGTGAAAATGAAATTTCTTACCAAGCATTCCCTTTTCGTCGAGTTCCGGCACCGGTCTTACCGTATGCCGCCTTAGACAACGACCTTTCTTGCTGTCGTGGAAGAACACACATGCCAGGTGCAGTACGTTGGCCACCTCTTCGGAACCGTGTAATTGCCAGATCTGAAGAAGCCATGGAGTACTGCGGGGAGTTCTCCAACAATCCTACTACAATCCGTTGTTTTCTTATGTGTTTGTAACCAGAAATCCCAGTTAATTGAAATTCATCTTCACTTACGAACTGAGATATTTTGCTTGTCATTGCAAATACTTGCTTGAATTTCTTCACCTTTCAGGAATGTCGTTTAAGGCGTAGCACTTTATAAACACGCTTTCTTTCGTACTAAAGCACTATATACAGTCCATATCGCACGAGTTGAGGGAGGGAGGTCCCGAGCAGGGTGAATATCGGTCGAGGAAATCCTCGACAGGGGGGTCGTACCTGTTGGGCTGGTCCATGGGGGGTCGTACTCTTGGGGGTCAGTAACAGAAGTGGTATCATGGTGCAGATAGGTAATAGGGTATAGCGCAGCAGAAAATGAAAACATCCGAAAAAAACATGATATTAAATTTTCTTTGCAGGTTCAGTCGCTCCATTCCTCCACCTTCATGAGAAGGGCGTATTTGAAGGCAGTACAAAGAATGAAAGTGCATCCCCGCAAAGAAGAGTGCCACATGTGCGCACGCGCTGCAAAGGCACCTCCTCCGCCTATCACTCGCTCCTTCTCCCTTAATACCTCGCTGAGAATGACGCTGTTGTTAGGGACCCTGTCGGAAAAACGACAACCGTGAAGAAAAAGCGCTGGGCAAATGAAGTTGTTTTTTAGGTTACAGGAATAGCACAACACACTATGTCTACTACAATACAGTTTCGTTCGAAGGTCCCCATCATATAACACCTTTCAATCGATTCTGCAACTGTGAGTGGAGGAGGGATGCATGGCTTATACCAATACCAAATCGGATGATGACGATTGCTCCTATTCTTATTGTTTGCGTTCAAAGATATTGTTCTAGACACATTCCGAGTGTTGCCAACGAGTCACACTTGCAATGGTGAATGAGGGAGCGGATTTCCAGGTGGCCGGATCCGACCTCGATAGATCCTCGACGCAAATATCTCTTCAACCAAAAAGCTGTAGAAGAAAACTAAACAGACCATCAGGAAGCGCAAACCTTCCGCTTTCCAAAACTATCTTCCCTTTTTCAGGATCTTACAATATAAGAGATATATTGCTCTTGAAGTGGCAAAAACTCGCGTGAAAATTTGGGCCTCCTCGACATTTACTCGACGAAATTTGACAGACCCTATCTTTCTGCAAGGAAGGCTTCCAGAGCAATTTCGATGCTTGTTGGAAACGCGAAATCCAGCTCTATCTAACTCTACCTCAAGCTGCTTCAAAGGTTGTGAAATGGAGGAATGCAACCTTTTCATCGAGGGTGTAGATTCGGACGTTTTTTTTTGAAATTTCGGCAAATCTGACCCAGTGACAATCGCGCCGCAGCTGCCGTTGAATCGGCCTTTGATACACTCGGCTGTTTTGATATACTCAAGCAAGAATCAAGATTGAATCGCAACCCCGTGTCTTCAGGATTTCTGTGCGTTTCTGAACGAACCTCGCCTTGAGGTCACACAAAGTTAATGCCTCTTTCCTCGAGTCGATATTTCAGTATGTACACAAAAGTATGCAGCGATGGAAGACGTGCATAGATGACAAGATGAAGCGTCCTTAGCATTATTTTGCAGAATTTTTTTTGATTTGTTTTGCAGGATTTATTTTAATTGAATTAATTTGCTCTGTTAGAGGGGGTCGTGCCAGGATCTCGATTTCGGGGGGGGGTCGTACCTCTGCGACCACGTACTCGACACGATTTTCACCCTGGGGTTTTCCCTGCGGACGCCCCAGCGCTGCGGCCGCTACAATGCAGAGATGGAAGGTTGCCATGTTCCGGTGATTGAGCGGTGTCTGAGCAATATGTCTTGTCAATGTGTCTACACGAACCATATAAGTAAGGCCCATTTTTTCCTGGACGTTCCGTTATCGCTTAAGTAGCAAAGCGCTCAAATGATAAGGGAGAAGGAAGGCTCATAGTTGGATTGTAGGAAGTGGTAACCGAGTAAATCTGGACAAACATGTCGGAATGTAAGTGTCGTTCATTTTGTTGTGACTTCTCAGTGAATGTGCTTACGATGCGTTGTTCAGAACGGGGAAGCAGTTGGTAGGTTAAACTCATAAGTGGTGGGGAAGTTGATAAGGGCGAATAAGAGTGCCGCCACTTTCATTTCACCGCTCGAATTGGAAGGAACTGTTTACAGCCATATGCCGATGTTCGCTATGACACTGATTTACCAAGGCTCCTTCATACCGTGCGAAAATCGTTGTAGTGTTTCGCCCTCTCTGGCAGAGAGGAACGTTTAGGAGCTGTCGCCCATTGAACGGAAGACTTATAGGTTGATCCAGAAGTAATGGAAAACCCATAGTTACAAAGCGTTTATAATCCCGAAACTTCATTATCATTTGTACGTAGCACCCACCAACTTCAATGCAGTTCTCCCATCATGAATTCGAGTTCTTGTCAACTCGAAAGATAGCTTTTATCGCTTGTGCCAAAAGGACCACTTCACCTCGTGGGTTCACTCCAGGTTCTACAAACCTGCTGCTTCGGATCGTGCAGCAGACTAGTCTGAGAAGACAAGGCTCCGTATCATAGGTAGTCTGATTATGTGACTTCCACATTCTCAAATTGCAGCCTCTGAAATTTAAAACCTCCGAGCTGGCTTGACATGCGGGACAACGTTTCGAGGGCCAATCCGTCGCTTTGTTTCCAACCCAAATGTAATGCGCCATTAATAAAAAAATAAGCGCATAATGAAATAGTAACACAGTTCAGACAGCTCCATTCATGCCTAGAAAGTGTTCTTGTTCGCGTCTAAAGGGACTGCCTGTACGCTGAATGTTTTCTTCCAGGTAAACTCATGGCTATAATGTCCTTCGGGTTTATCGCCCAATACATCGGGCCCGCGACCCGCAGCGTTATTTGAATGAAGGCGAGCGCCTCCTACTTGTGAACATACAGCCACTACTTATGAATTCCCTTCGCTCCGATTCCTTCGTGAGGAAAGAATTCAATGATGGTTGTCTTCTTGGAGCAGCTATGCTAGTTGCGATCTGAAACCGCGGAATGGGTGTCGTCAGACGACCCAACACATATTAGTTTAATCATGCGGTTATGTGCTAAAATCTCCTACCTGCAACAGTTGAAGTGGTTGCTTTTTTTGACGTTCCATTGGTTGCCGACGGTATTTGTATGTACAGAATCCACTTGAAGGTAAAGAAAGTTAGAAAACTCGGAGGCGGAGTCGATGTAAGAACTACTGCACTTCCAGATACAAGATTTCCAATGACTCACCCTCCGGATGGTCTTTGTCGAAAACTTCTCAGTTTTTATGCCATTTGCGGCGTTTTCGTCGATCTGAAACGAATTACTTCCACTGTTTGCAGGTTTCGGAAGTACTGCATTGTATCAATAACCGGGAAGATGGCTTGTTAGATCAAAAGAAAGAAGTGTAAGGTGATTTCATTCGAAAACATCAACAGCGATTTCTATAAAAGTCACCTCCAACTGATAGATACTAGTACAACCAGACGAGGTCATGCCGGGATTCTGGAGCACCGTCCACTGAACGTCATAAAAATGGTTGCGATTTGTTGTGGAGCAAGCATGCCGACCTCAAAGCAAACTGACAATTTACGGGTGCTGTGAGCGAAAAGAGATGAATCACGGAGACGACACGGTAAGTAGAGTGTGGTATGATTGAAGGCAAGTCGCAGGGATTCCGGCTTATTAGCTAGGCATCACAAATGCCGGCGAGTTCCGCCTTTTGGATCCGAGGTCTACATAAGAGGGTCGTGTCAGCACCCGTCGGAAATGGTTAATTCGGCTCTCATGAGAAACATTAAGGACGGCAACCAGACGAACGCTCTTCACCCAGCGCGATTCCTGCTCGCGTGTTTCTCCTCGCTTGTTTGATGTCTTCACGTGTGCCGTACCTCCTCCGGCCTTACTTCAGTTGTCGGAATTTGGTCCCGCCAATTGTTGGCGCTGTCAAAGGTTTTGTGGCTTTCGTTCTTGCAAATTCAAGCTCGCTATCGCGCTTCAGTCCATCACTCAGAGGTGCTCTTGTACAATGCATTTTTCGCTCCAAGGCGTTGTCTCTGAACTATAACCTAAGCCTTTGTACCCCGCAGCCAGGTGCATCCGCAAGGCACGCTAAATACCTCCGGTGACAACGGCTTTTACGAAATGCAATATTTCGTGTAATCGCAATGATTACGCGATTACAGTTGCATTGTATTCATTACCAGCAACTATTATACATCTGCCACTAATCCACTCTACACTTCCGCAATGAACTATGATGGCCATTTTTCGAAAGTGTTCGTCACTGTAATTGTCACTTGTGTTTTGAAGTCCGCATACAGGTGCATCTGGCTGGAGGACACAAATGATTAGGTGTGGATGGGACGGTTTATGGCAAATCCTAATAGCAACGCTTGTTGGGGCGTCAGGAGCAGGAAAGGATGTTTCCAATCCCTTGGTTGCGTGTAACAGTACCCGATCGGATATATGGCTGGAAAACTGTATCTCTGTTACGGCCAATGACATATTCACCATGGCAAAGAACAAGGGCGGCTTCCAGGATCAGATTTTTCGGAGACCCGTCCCGCGCTTGGTACTGCCTCTGGATTCTCCCCCGATCCGTCTTTGTGCAACACATTCTGTGAAGATAGTGATTGCGCTAACGTGCAGGCAAAAAAAAAATCCATAGTTACGTCTAGCTCTTATGCGTCATTTTTGTTGCTCAAAGGTTCTCACATGCGACATTTAAGGAAACGCTACTCGAGCTCCGTTTGAATAGATTTAAATTAATTTTACTCGAGTAACACCAAAATATGATGGAGGTGGCCGTCGAACATTAAACACGATGTGCTGAAAGAAGCATCAGAGTTAATCAAACCAATGAGTGAAGCCTCAAACTTTTGGGCCTCTTCAAAAACGTCAGTGCATTGATATCCACTCGGATATGCCATACATACAGGTGCGTCCTTTGCCCACATAACATCATCATTTAGAGACAGTGATTGCGAAAGGTGCCAGAGGGGTTCAGAGGGAACATGGAGGTACTCAATGGTACACTAGTAGCAAAAAAGTAGAGAAGTCGAGGAATAAGAGAACGCGAAAATTAATTCCCTTGTTAGGCCGTTAATCTTCGCTCAAGGACAGGCAGCGGCTAAGTGGAACGTAGGACGAGTCATTGCAACACGTTTGGTGCACCGTGGAAGGTTTAGTTCCAACAGTTTCCGCTGCCGCAAGTTGTGCACTGCTAGCAATCACGCCATAAAGGATAAAGGATAAAGCATTTGCCGTTGATCAATCCCTTTTTGGGATGCGGCACGCATTCTACTTCCATTTGTACATTCGCAGTGGCGTTTGAATGCGATGTGGCCTATACAATGACTTGCGGGGGCCAGCCGATGTACAAGTCAGTGTTTTTATCCTCCCAGACAAGTCTGGTACCAATTAACCGACCCCGGAGGGATGGAAGGCTTGGTTGGCCCGGGCGACTCACGACCCAGGATTTGATCCCGGACCGCTCGCGTGGTAAGCGCGCCACTTGTCACTACACCACTTCCGCCCATCCTTCCATGAATCGTATAACTTCCAAGCAAGTGGGCGTGCACATTGCGCCGGAGGCTCTCGAAGTATGCGCAACATCCAGCGCACCTTACCGTGTCAGCACAATACCGCGTTTACTTACCAACCAAGTATGCTTCGTGTGGCGCATAAACTGCCCCGAAGCGCTCCCTTTTTATCGTTATTCCTTCAGTGGATTTTTACAGCTCTGGAGAATGTGCTGGTCATTGATTACACAATATTTCAGGGCAATAGTAATACTGAACAGTATCTCTGCTGACTGAAAGAGCGTCGGCTCATTTTGGTAGTCATTAATCAGTTTTAAGGAGTTTTCTTCTACAATCTGAGATTGACAGCACTCAGGGGCATATTTAGTCCATACACGCTTTATATGATCAGGTGCTCTTTTATTGCGCTCCCCTATTGAATCTGCTTCGAGCAAAAACGGGCGATACCGCTGTCTCTAACCTTTCCCTCTCCAGATCCTGAGAAACGTGCTCTGGCTACCAATAACTCTGAGTGTCCAGAATTGATACACGATTTCATCTAAACTCATTGAGGCTTGGCACAAGGTGTAACAGCAATCAAGGTAGACTTCTATAGGATAGGGTAGGAGCCTACCATCTGCGCTATTTTTTTAACTAGTCACTTGTTTGTGGTTTTTCCTGAATAAGTCTGCTTGGGCGGAAGTGGTGTAGTGACAAGTGGCGCGCTTACCACGCGAGCGGTCCGGGATCAAATCCTGGGTCGTGAGTCGCCCGGGCCAACCAAGCCTTCCATCCCTCCGGGGTCGGTTAATTGGTACCAGACTTGTCTGGGAGGATAAAAACACTGACTTGAACATCGGCTGGCCCCCGCAAGTCATTGTATAGGCCACATCGCATTCAAACGCCACTGCGAATGTACAAATGGAAGTAGAATGCGTGCCGCATCCCAAAAAGGGATTGATCAACGGCAAATGCTTTATCCTTTATCCTTTACCAGATTAGTCCCCCGTCAACCGCCGGGACCTTCCTTTCCTGCGCAAGCTTTCTATCCTCCGCTATGGTCCCTTCCTCCTGTGACACCAAACACCTGGAAGTGACGCGTATGCAACACAATGGTGTTTCATACAGTAGAAGGGACACAATCATGATATGACGGTAGATTTTCGCTTCCCTTCCTCATCCTCCCTTCCTCTCTCCACTGCCCTCCAGCTGCCACTGCAGCACCATGTGGAATGAACGGAAGTGTGCTAAGCAGGTGTTTATATAGCCCTAAGAGTGTTATCACAACTATCCTGCTACAAAACATTGATATCTCAAATCCTGTAAGCTACCCGATTTGTTAGCGGTTTGTTTATCCCATGAGCTTCCTTCTCACTCACTTCATTTTGCGGACGGACACACACATACATACACACGCACACACACACACTCACACACACACATACAGATACACAAACCGACACACAAAGTTAGCGCTTTATATAATAGAAGGATAATTGTCCAGCTGGCCAATCCAAAGAGATTTGAAACTCGAACCTTGCTTCGTA
>MU898769.1:0-10763 GCA_036418205.1 Ostertagia ostertagi | reverse complement strand
GGAAAACCACCTGGGGGAATTAAATCGCATCAATGAGGCTGCTGGCTGTTTATGGCGAAACTAATCCTTCATCTAATCCACGCGAGTGTTCTCAGAGCAGGTCCCATAATTGTAATAGAACGCCTAACTGCTCGTCATATCCTTTGAGCAATAACTATGTAGCTTTAAACTTGAAGCCCCGGGATAAAATGGGTGTATGAGAGCGCTCAGTAGTGGGACTGATTTGAAAAGGGGACAAACAAAACAAAAATGCACCGATTGGGTGCCAATTGAGGCTTCCCTCTCGGCAACAAACAGCCTTAGGCCGATGTCATAGTTTGAGAAACGAGCGATTCGCTAGCGAGTCGCTCGATTCCCAAACTGCGTTGTGCCATGCGAACTCGAAACGTGCACAGCGAACGAACTATGTACCACGGCTCAAAGTGGCGGGAACCAAGTTTATAGAAAGCCTGCCACTTTCAGACATCAGGGGCCGTAAGGTATGCTTCCCCGAATGGTTGCGGGGACGAAAGTCCCTTTAAATTTTTTGTTTTGAACGATACTGTTTCTTTATTTTCAATGCATGCTTACTTTAAGCTACACACATATAATGTAGGCCCTTTATCAGGACAATCCCAGTTGGGACTACAGAGAAAATTTAAAGGAACTTTCGTCCCCTAACCCTTCGGGGAAGCATACCTTACGGCCCCAGCTGCAAGTCCCGCCAGCTCCAAAAGGTCACTGTCACGTGACACTGTTTGAAAGTGGCGGCTTCCTTTGAACGTTGGGTCCCGCCACTATTGAGCTGGTACATCGTTCGACTCGCTGGTGCATCGTTCGATTCGCTGGTGCAACGTTCGATTCGCTGGCGCAACGCTCGGATCCAGCGATTCGCTAGCGAATCGCTCGATTCGCAAACTATGACATCGGCCTTAGGGTGCGGAAGGAGGATGTTGGAAGGGGTATTTCTTCAAAATGGGCGCATCAAGTGCTATCTTTCGAGCTTATACAAACCTTGTGCGAAGCAGTGAAATGCATACGGTTATTAGGGGTTGTCGCAAAAGTCTTTGGCATCACACTTGCAAATTGCGAAACTGCAAAACCTGAAGGTTGCTCTGAAATATCCACTGCGGAATGTGTGTGACGGCTGCTAAATGGTCTCTCCGCCACATCAGCCGCTGCATGTCGCAGCTATTATGACTGAAAAATCGTCTGAGTGGAAGCATTCTGTGTGCTCGATTGTTCTTGTTGCAAAATCAGGAAGTGCGTCAGTGCAAGCGATGAGCAAAGGGTCCAGGTGATGCGTTGGGGCTCCACACCTTCCTCCATCGCATGGCTGGTTGCCGATGTTCAGAAACGTGGGAAAAACCCACAAAAGGGCTCGGCTCGTTGTGGTCAAGTAAAGTTCAATGCTCGCCTGAATGGCGCCTGGCTGAGCACTTATTCCGAGAGGGAGCAGTAAAAGTGAAGTCAACATGGCGGCAAGGCAAAGAACCTCCGATTGTTGCTCTGCTGCGAAATGTTTTTGAAATTGATTCAAGAAAGAGAAGTCAAACCCTCCTCACATTGAATTATTTTTCGAAGTTCAAATACGAGTGCAGATTTTTCGATTTTTGCTGTAGAACACCTGCTCCGATCGCTACAGTACCTCACTGATTGTGGGTTCGAGAACGAAGAAAGGCGGATCCGCGTTTTCTCTTTTTTCTCCCCATACGCGGTACCTCTACAGTGTTTACAAGAAACATGTAGTTGGAAACAACAAGGTCTTTTTGCACGAATGTATTTCATAAATCCAAGAAGCTTACATGGAATCCCCAATTTCACTCAAATGCCTAAGGGAGCTCATTAGTCATACATCTAGCTTTCATTATAAGCAAAAGACAAATGTTCACATTCAAATGATTTAAGATTGAGATGGATTGATGAGTCACTTCTTCTTTTTGGATAGACACGAGATTGGTCTAATGAAATTCCCAAATTGTGCCGATGCAGATTTTTCTCCATTTGGAAGAATTCTCTTGCTATAACCAGTCCTACAGGATGGGCCATAAATATGCTGACAAAATAATTGTGGTGCATATTCAGTCAGATAGTTCGAAGTGGATATAAACCATAGCAACATCCAGCGGTGGGCTCAGGCTTTTCAAAGAGCAGCTTTTAGCGCTGTTTTGTGCGGTCTTTCAGCTTCAATACTTCCGCGTTAATTAATGCGATGCAATAAAATTGGAGGGCTTGCATCGCCATTCCCCGTCCGGTACTAAATCGGACAAATGGCATCACCATCAGAGATGAAATCCAATTCTTGAAACTCAGTTTAAGTCTTTTGCTGAATTATGAGCTTAAATTCGATTTGTTGTATTGTTTCTTCAAATAGCGACCTGATCATCAGGAGAAATTCGAGAGACATCCCCGGACTCCGTTTGCTTCAAGAAGAACTCTCGAATTTTGAAGCATCTAGCGTCTCTGTAACCCGAAAAGGTATGATGCTTCTAAATTATAAGTTTGTATTGCATGATTGTTACGCACGACTCTTCGCATCGTTTAACCTGCTGTATCTGTAACCTCTTATCATGGTCCTAAGTAAACTGCATTGGATACGCTTCTGCTCGCATTCACAGCCACCCTTTGGCTTCCGTAAGCTTCACAGCTCTATGTACATAATAGATCATAAATGGTCTTCGCTCGTTTCTTGGTTAACGTTTGGGTGATGCATCCTTCGGTACAGTAAATCTCGAAGCGAAAGCGGTCGGTGGTGCTTGAGTCTTGCTAGTTTCGCATGAAGTGGAGCAATCTACCCAACTTCTGACGGAGCTTTAATGGTAAACAGGATGAATCAAGTAATATGCTGTTACAAGTATGTGGACCAAATTCTGCTACGTGATCATCCCACCACTTCACGAACGGTCAAAGTTTACAGTAAGGGCAACGCTAGCATATGAGGCGAGCTAAGCTAACCGGGTCGGCATTCTTAGTTTTCCTCCGAACCTTGCTTATAGGGGCCTGGTCACGAACATTACCTCAGTTCTTAAGTGGACGCATCTGGCACCAATGTGGTGCCACAACTCACTTTTTTACAGCATTTCTTGACAATTTTTATCGTTCCAAATTGTCAGGGATGTTCGCGCAGCAGTTTCGGCTTCTGCATATCTATAAATAGTGTTCTACACTCTACCAATTAGCCTTGGTCTCCATCCAATGTTCCACGGGAACTAAAAGTTTTCCTTGGTGAGACAAATCTGATGATCAAATCAGGAGCTCTTCTCCTTGAGCGTAAATGGCTTTTCGAAGTCCAATCTTGTTATCATATCGCACCACACCCTCTGCAGAGCCTGATAGTAATGTAATTTATAGGAGATCTCGTTTAGCAGTAACTCTTTTTTCCAAGTTGCATTGGATCATGAGACTGCAGCCGACAGCGCAGGGGTTTTGGAGAGATTTGTTGCCTTGCTTACGTATCACGCGTTACGTGGGATGTATCCCTGTCTTCGAAGAGCTGTAGTTAAATGTAAATTGAGAAGCAACCATATCTGATGATCTTGCAGCTATCTCGCAACTACGGTATGATATGAATACTTGCAGAACTTCTCAGTATTTCAGCCTAAAATTACACTCTCTGTGTCAGTACCCTGTGAATGTCATCTACCAGCTCTTCAACTAAATCAAGTTATCACCTGTCACCTGTATCACCTGTCGTCCCGTTGATCATCGAATTGCTCGAGCGGGCGCCAGCAACGTCTCCATTCGTCCCTGTCGCGTGCAAGAGTTGTCCAGTGGACCCTCCTCGCTCGAGGGACACGAGTCCTTCATTCCTTTCGTTCAGAGCTTTCGTGAAGAAGTCTGACCATCGGGCCGGCGGTCGTCCAGGTGTTCGTTTGACGTCCCGAGGGATCCAGTCGGTAACCGCTCTGGTCCAACGGTCATCGCAAAATCGCATGACGTGTCCGGCCCACCTTATCTTCGATTCCTTGGCGAAAACGGCAGCGTCCCTGATCTTCGATCGTTGGCGTAGTTCGGCACTCCGGATTCCCCTCTGCACTTGCGTGTATAGGGTTACTCCTAGCATCGTCCTCTCGACAGCGCGTTGGATAACGCTGACCGCATGCTCGTCCTGCCTGCGCAGAGTCCAAGTCTCTGAGGCGTAGGTTAGGGCAGGAAGGACAGCGGAATCGAAGAGGTGGGCACGGAGCCGGATGTTCAAATTAAGTTATAGATAAAATTATTACCGAACACTGATCCATGTCTCGCGATAAGAAATTCATTCGGTCGATGCACGACTGGTTGGTTTCGTGCATTCCATGTCTGAAGGCTAAAACCTAATCCATACCCAGAAATCACAAAAGACAGCTCTGCAGATGCTCCGGTTTGGCTTATTCGTGAGGTTAAGAAACCACTACTAGGCCTATCAGTCGCCCTATAACGTACAATCTCACCTGGGTGCGCTATTCCCCTCAATTTTATCTTTAAATCCCGAATCACCTTCTCACGACTGTTTCTTGCCTCATCTGGGCGCTTTCGTTTACCCCAGAAGCGCCCCACAAAAATTTGACTGTTTCACATTCATGAATGCTCTGCTGAATATAAGAAATTGAACTCTCGTGCGTTACTGTCGCCAAATGCAGTCATTTGCACCACATATTGTCATTACCAGCAACATTTCCAGATGGATACGAATCGCACTCTTCTTGACGATCTCGTCTCGGACGAGTTTCCCACCCCTTCGACGTCGACGTTCATAGACGAATCTCCGACAGCTCGTGATCTTTTGATTGGCGACTTACCAGAGACTGACCCCAACAACATCACAGGAGTTGCGATAGACACAACTCCTCAAAACCATACCGTATTCGAAAACGTGTTCAAGACGATAGGTTTGTATTGATTTTTCAAATAATTAGAGGGCTGTTTGTTAGGGACATTCAAGCATTTGTAATAATGAAAACTCGTGCGTTCGGTGAGAATCAAAAAGCTCAGTCGTGCAGCACCAAGCCGTAGCGCGACTTCGCATCTCTTGTAGTTCAAATTTCCGCCCAACTCACATGTTGCATATCACGAGCGATTGCGCTTGTGTTTTTGTATTGATTCAATCCAAATCAAAATTCGACCCATGCGTTGAAAATTGCAAGCGAATGAGGCAGGGCATTTTGACCAAACTGGTTGTCTCGAATGATGTAGTGCGGATTTATGACTCGCTTGTTCGGTGATGACTGGCCTTAGCAACAGGATCATGGAGCAGTGCTGGTATAATGTTTACCCCAGCATGACTGTTTTGCAAGTGAATGCATTACTCACCGGTAACAGGTCTGGAATAAGCAGCCTCAATGGCATTTCAATGACGCCTTGAGCTTCTCTCCTTTGTTGGTCCACATTCACTTTTTCCCCGGTCCCTGGAATTTTCTTAACCGAATTATAAGAACTTCTAGAGACCCCCGCTCACCAGAGATAATGCTCCGCTCATCATGGGCAATGCCTATGCTCCAATCAGTTGTCCGTGTGCTTCATGTATTGTTCTTCTTCCTGCCACTGTACTGTTCTGCAACCTCAAATGAACTTGTTGCCGTGGGCACCGTGCTTTCCGTTGCAAGCTACACCCCCAATGGGCGTAGCTTACCCCATTTCAACTACTTGTTCCATATGTGGACTTGCTTGGCCCAAACTCTAACGGCCCCAAACTTGACTCGGCCTCTAAAAGTGGGTTCTCAGGTAACACCGAATTTCGTGAGAAGAGACAGACGGATGGACAGATAGACAGACGATGCGCTGTTGAGTTAATAGGATAGCAAGGGAATCCTAGTGACTTTACAATGCTGTTATTGGTTACTGATAATATTCCCATGTCATTTTCAGAGTCACTACTGGACGAAAGCAGCTGGGTAGTCTACACAATTGTCGCTTTTGTTTCTATATTGCTTATCGTGGTCACGTGCTCGATTGTGGTCTGGCTGGTGAAACATAAAAAGTGAGTTGTCAAATTTTGACCGAAAGCGAAAAATTGTGAGGTACACGTTCCTCGTAGCATTTGTAAATGGTAGCTCCCATACTTCGGCTCTTTCTTTCAGTTTCACGAAATCGGATTGATTTACCCATCTCCTTTATTCATCAGCAAATTTCTCTAAGTATTCCCAGTTACGAAGGAATTATGAATTCGTGATGAAAGTACTTTTTAATGTAACATCTGTGAGGAGTTATTAAAGGAATCTTGCGCGGAAAATTCTTGCACTCTTTCCTAACATGAATATGTCAGTTGTGATCACTGGAAATAGCACACAAAGTTTCACGCATGAAGATTCGGTTTCTGAAGAGAAACAAACGTACAAAAACTACACGTTATGGACCATCGAAGGACCAGGAGGCAGAGCCAGGCGAGGCATGGAAAGAAGACGGCGTTTGGCCGGCTACGTACCAGGCGACGCAATGAGAGAATCGGGTTAAAGCGCGCGATTTCGGAGAGTGGAGACAAATCGATCGATGGAATAGGATGGAGTAGAAGTGTAAGATGTGAATGCAACGAAGCAGAAGGCCAGAAAGAGCTTCTAGTGAATGCACTCCAAGAACCAAGTTTGAGCATCCCCGTCGCCAGCATTCGTGAAAGACGTCCGTGGGCAATTCGAACGCGTAGCAGCCTTTTCGAGTTTTCGAATTTCTAATCAAAACGAAAGCAATACTTCAGTTCTTTTCACTATTATCGTGGATAATGAGTCTCAAGCCAGTGATTTATGGCTGAAATAGAATCATGATTTTTCCGCGCAAGATTCCTTTAAGCTACTATAGCGAAGTTATGGAAGCGTTTGGGTTATGCATATTCCTCAACCTCATCCTACTTATTCCGATGGAGAGCCACGTTCCTCAGTCAGCATTATTCAGGAAGGGTTCACGAAATAGTCGAGATCTTTAGGACCATTCGCTTTTCTTTCAGGAGAGTTATCCAGCAAGACAACGATCCTTTGACTAGCACTTATGATGGTGGCTTTTCATTTGAAGAGGTTATTTTCGGCTTTTGTTTGGGAGTTACATTTCATAGTGGGAGTTTCTCATTACTTTCGAAAAATCTTTGGATTAGGTTGAGCTCGTTTTTACAGGTGTTTTGCTGTGCTCCACCTGCTGACAAGCAAAGTCAGCTTCAAGGCTCGTCAGAACTCAGCCAGCAACTTGGATCCGTACAAGCGACCTCCGCTGCCACCAATCGGAGCGAAAAATGGTCAGTTTATTTCATTCCACAACAGATGCATTTTCATCGCTAGGCAATCGAGAAAGTGTCGACCGTGGTACTTGGCCTTTCTTGACTTGGAGAAGGCGATCGACGGTCTACCCTGAGGCAGATACTATGGAGAGCGCTCAGAGAACCGAGCGCGCCAGAAATCACCTTGTCTGACTGATGAGGGACATGTACGATGGGGCTGAGGCAGTAATATGCACCCCACATGGCTACACGGATAAGGTGCCATCCCTTCAAAAAACGAGAAGTGCGCATGGGTGCAATACACCATAAGTCGATGATTCTGTTCATAGTGATAGCTGATTTTGGTAAATGATAGTTGTAATTAGTGACAACTGATAGAATACAACTGCAACAGGCTAATCATTTCATTGACAGAAAACATTTACATTTTGTGGAGGCCGTCGTCACTTGTGGTGTGTGTATGGTCTGCACCCGACGCTCTTCTCGTTTTGCTACACCGAGGCTCACCTCTGAGCTCCTTCCTCTTCCTCCTGACAGTAGGTGTCATAGTGAAGAGACTACTAGATGGGTCACTGAGCACCATCCTCTACGATGTCGACATCACCGTAATAACTTCGTATAGCATACATTATACGAAGTTATACGCGAGAAAGGGCCACAAAGTCTTTGAAGAGGTGGTTCTGGCGAATGTCAAGAAGACAAGTCCCGAGCTCTGAAGAGGGATACAGAGCGGTCAATTTGTGGACGAAGAAGAAAGCTGAAGGCAATTTCCGGTAATTGAGGAGCTATTATAGCGCGCAATGGTAAAGTGGACCATTGGCAGTCAAGGCACGGATCATCGCTGCATGGATTTGGTAGGCAGTCATTTGGAACCCACTACGATTGATGCTTCAGAACGGTCAAAGGGAAACTTTACCGGAGCAGTGGTAAGGCGTGCGATGCTATACGGCAGTGAAATCTGACAGTGGACAAGAACATGAATGGCAGTCTCCCGCCGAACAGAGTGATGATCGAGGGGGGCCTGCTGCCTGGAGCGCACAGGACAGGTCGAAAAGATCGTTTCTCCCGCGTTTCTTCACCTACGATTCTCGTCGCCACATATTAATTCATTGTGAAAGACACAACAATTCTATCGATACCGGTTCCTTCAGTAAGGGGCCTTTGTGAGTATTCGTGAGAATAGCAGCAATACCGATTTTAGACAGGAAAGTCTCCAAAAGTTACGGGATGTGACATGCTTCACCTTTTTTCCTTGACTAATTAATATGGTGCACAGCTGTGGATAGACATGGACATAGTGGGAAGAAGCAGGTGTGAAGGAAGAGTAGAATTTGACGGATGACAACATGGCTTAAAGGAATCTTCCACGGACCATGGACCAGTGGGCGGGACCGGAAGTGGTTTTGCGACGAAATGCATGGTAGGTACGGATCCACGTTCATGGGAAGGTTTGAAGTGAATCCTGTTCACGTTCGTGCGTTCGACACGTGGGATCCGTACCTACCATGCATTTCGTCACAAAAAAAACTTCCAGTCCCGCCAGTACAATCGGGCGTGAGATTCACGGACCATTGCGGACCAGGTATGGGTAAAAGAGCTCCACCAAGGGGTAAGAAATTCAGATTGCCAAGAAAGGTTTTTAGAGTTGGCGAACGCAATCACCTACTATTGCACCGGCCGAAATTCGTCGGGCACCACCAAACGTGGAGATTCACTTCAAAAGGAAGAAGCCGTGAGATTAGCAATCGTGGGGGAAAACGATCACATTGATCAATGAACAGCGTTCGTCAGAAAACACCAACGCCTCTAGCTATAGCTACGGCGCTATCTCTAACTTCGCAACGAAATGAAATTGAAAAGGAAATAACTATGATTTTTATGGGCTTTCTTCCTAAAAAAGGGTTTCGACAGCAGAATGAATTTGCTTTGTTGCATGCTCCCCTCCACAAAACTACATATGAAAAGTGTGTAGCAATTGTTTGAATGGAAGAAAATGTGATTATTGTTATGGATAAGGTATTTAGATACAACCACGAAACTAGCAGGTGAGTGAGAAACTGTGACACTTTCAAACCAAACTCCGATCTCTGAATGATTCTTATGCTTTCCAGCACAAAAATAGCACAAAAGGGGAAAGCATTGAAATAAATTTCTTTACAGTTCCTCGGCTTCCACTTCCGTTCTCACTTTATTCACATTGAATGAGCTTCGATAGCTCTGTAGAAAAGCGTAAAAGTGTTAATCATGTGACCTTAGGGTGATAAACACCACATAGTCACCGATTTCGTTTCTCGAGTAGATTCGAATGTATTTTCGTTTTGCTGTTGAATGGAGCTGGGTTGTCCAAAATATTGCGAGGGACGGGCAAGAGAAAATCGGTGTTTTTTCACTACTTCTTCTTCTTCTCCCTAGCGTTAGTCCCGCGCAGTCGCAGGGTCCGCTGTCTTTATCAGTCGTCGCCACTTTGCTCTGTCCAGGGCATCTTCTGCTGTGGCCATGACTTCACTTAGGTCCTTCTTGATCACGTCCCTCCACCTCTTCTTTGGGGCTCCTCGCGGTCGCTTGCCTTGCACTTCGAAGTCCATCGCTGTTCTTATCGGATGATCCTGTGGCCTCCTTAGCACGTGCCCATACCATCGCAGTCGCTGTTCCCTCACCTTCAGCTGGACAGGGGCAGTCTGCATGGTGCTCTTTCCACTACTATTAGCACACAAACTACACATCGCCGTATAGAGCCCCTTAAGATGAGTTGAAATATGGGATCCGTTTTCCATTCCGCTGCACTTGCAACGAGTTATCTTTCATCGTTTTTGGATCCAATTTCTTCCTGCGACCCCCGAAGATCAATCGCCAACGCCGATCAATAGCGGCTCAAAGCTCTACCCAGACTGGCGTGAGTGAAATAGCCAAAGCTACAGAGATTTGAAGTTAAGGCTCACAAAACGACCTCTATGATTTTATATTCCTGCTCCTAAAGACTATTCCAGATGTGTCGACACTGTAACATGGGAATCTCCCCTTCTTGGGATGTTTGGTAGACTGTTTGCAGCCGCCCCAATTTCCATTTCACCCCAGCTCTGGAATGTGGACAAGTTGATCCTATTCGTGATCACTGACACACTATGCTATCGTCTTATCACTCTAGATCATGCATTCGGGTTTGGGCGGCGATGGAGTAGGGGCGTTGGGGTGAAGTGGCACCCATGGCCGGTTTCACACAGTCTAAGAACCCTCACCTAAAGTAGAAAGGGTATGAATTCAGGAAATTAATATTCGGATGAACAATATGTGCAAAAAAATTTGTTGGATTATGGAAAAGTGACCTAAAGATCAAATTACCAGTACCGATTGATCTGCGATCGGTTGTCCTCACATTGGATTCCCACAAAGGATCATCAGGGCATTTGTTTGATTCCATGTTCAGAATGTAGAAATTAGTTACTTACTACGGCTCATGGTATTGAGGGCACATCGTATCTTCCACACATGTCTAGTACCAAGAACCGAACATGGACAGATAAAAAACTCAGTAGATATAGGCTTTGAATTTATTAAGCATGTTCGAGCGCTTTCCGCTATGGCCTTATCCACGAGTTCGAAAATAAAT
>MU898759.1:0-21968 GCA_036418205.1 Ostertagia ostertagi | reverse complement strand
AACTTCAGGTGAGCAAATTCGAGCAACAACTCATCGACGCCTCCGTTGAAGAACTGAACAAAAACATCAAGAAAGGTGTTACGTTCGCCAAAGGAAACTAATTAATGATGATCGGTAGCTGTTCTTGCGCAATCTTAATATTCTGGTGTTTTCAATTAACTGGTGTAGTTGCATAGAGATAGAGTATTGCATGTTGTATAAGTCACCCATTCATAAATTTTATGTATTAGTGGTTGTGTCACTGTGAATTTATTAACAGTAGTAGTCTCTACTACGTTTCAAAAGTACTTGTGTCTTGTGGTGAAGTACCTGGCATCGTGACTTGAACTGCTTTAATGGCCTTAATGGTTGCACTGTGGAGTGAAGTTCACTGCTTAGCAATCACAACCTATCTCGTCATAACCTCATTTACTCTTGGAACTGTCTTCACATTTCGAATCGTTCCATCAGGAATGCAAAAGCGAATGCTGAAGACAAACTAAATCACTGCCCGTTTTATGGTGCGCTCACTGGTGAGGTGGCTTAAATTGTGAAAGTGTCTAATCAAAAACATTTGGCATTCAAGCATGACTAGTATTGGCTAATGCTTTTGCAACTGGTTTGCTTCCAATTTCTTTTCACCTGTTTGGGCTATAATGAGAGTGCCACACTTGTCTTGACAGACTATGCTAGGATGAGCCAGTGTTGAGGTTCTGATGGAAGAAGGGTCGCAGTTGGATTTTCCGCGAAAGTTGAATTGAGTGAAGTTGACAGCGTATTTTTTAGGTAAGCCTTTTTGGATCGGTTCAGTAGGTTTTTGATAATACTCGCCAAACTTAGTGAATTTTTGGGAATACGTCGAAATTAGGAATTATCTTCTTCCCATGGTGCTATACAACCCTTTTTACATAGGGTTTTTTGAGGGACGTTTTGAGGTTGAGGATTCACGCCACGAGAAATGCTTCGCGCTGCGATATGCGAACAAGTCGTTTTATGTCCTAGTGTATCACGTCCGCAAAGGTACAGTCGATATCCGAAAGTTGGGGTAGGTGTGGCACCGGAAGTGACGTGCACTTGATAGAAGTTGCGTGGATAAGCTTGCCAGCATGCTTTGCTGATATCCAGCGATGTATGTTGGAAGCAGCTTATCCACGCAACTTCTATCAAGTGCACGTCACTTCCGGTGACACGCCTACCCCACCTACCCCAACTATCGGATATCGAGTATAGGTTGTGGCATACGAAGTTGAAGGAGCGTCCTAGTTTGTCCCCCCCCTAAGGAGCTTTCTCTTCTCGTGACTCGAGTAACTATTTATTATGCTCGAAATCTCTATGTCGAGTAGGACTTAGCACGGATGAAAGTGGGTTTTGAGCTCTCTGACTCAGCAAGGACAAGGAGGATGGTGCTACCTACGGAATTCTTCCGACATATGGCTCACCCTGGTCTTTGTATTTGTGGTGTTGTAGCATGGAAAAGTGCATTGTCGAACTCTAGTTGAATTCCCTGGTATGTCTGTTACTCGACAATAATGTGGCAATAGTTATTACGATAATAGTTGCAAGCAATTTCCTTCATTTTGTACCGCACCATGTCTTGGTTAAGGTCTAGAGTAAAAGCTGAGCCGGCTGGATAACCGTTGAAAAGAATTTGTACAAGAACATTCGTGTGATACAAAGAGATATCGTTATTGCATATTATCATAGTTTGATGTGATTGTAGATTAACAAGTTGGAATAAATGTGCTCCAATCGGGCTTGAAATCCATTTTGTGGGGCTTCCTCCCGCTATACTTCTCTAATTTTGCTGTTTTTCTTTTTTTTTAAGATGATTCTGTTTTACAAAACAGTTTTGTTCTACCAGTTTTTGATGTACCCAAATCGTTACGTTTACGGTGGACTTATGATATCTGGTGGAACATTGTGCACGACAGTGTTCTTATGTTGCAGAAATTGCTATTATTTCACAGAGAGAGCAATGTGAAGAAAGTTTGTTCGCGTCAAGTTCGGATTGTCCGCGCCAATTACTTCAGACTGTTGTCAAGTGAAAGTGATGGAGACGATAAAAAGGTATGTTTTTGTTTGTGGTGTTTCAGGGAGTTTTTGTTTTTGTTTTAATAATTTGAGGGTTTGTTTGTGAGCTTTATCTCCTATGCTTTATTATGAACAGTTCTGTTTTGCGCACTACCATAGGTACCTCTGATTGATATTCTGCCATCGTCTACACGAAGAGGGGCAAGGATTTTCCAAACTTCATTGGCTTCCCGGAATTTTCCAAAATTTCTCCCAAGACCGGGATTGTTAAGCAAAATAAGTGATAAGAGTACTTGCTCTAGATGGGTTCCCATGTGTACGGGCAAGGGAGTGGTAATGCGGGGGTCAAAAAATAACTGTTGTTTCTATGATACAAGGTTTTCGATTCCAGCGACCACCCAGGCAAAGCGCTAAAAGATGTTGCTGAAGGCGTGACGGAATCTGTCTTGATGGCTGTAATGCGTGTTGAGGATCTTCCATGAAAGTGATCCCAACACGAAAAAAGCGTAGTTCATATTTTCACCTTGTAACATATGTTCACTAGTTGATCTATGCGTTACTGCGCATTTTAAAACAACACTGTTTATTGTTTCTTCATCGAGCTATTATTTTAGAACATAAAAACACGATTGATTCGAATTGATGTCTCATGAGAAAGCGACGTTTGATGAGGCAACAGGAGCACAAATGCAGGAAATGCTCGATGACAAAGTTATTCCAGGGATTGCTCAGTTCCGTGGCTGCCGATGCAAAACCACCCAGTACAGTACCAAATAAGTTAGTTAACCTTAATTTTGTTTTTGCTTCTTTTCAGTTATTCATATTCTTCAGAGTTATGCAAGAACGCCAAGAGCGTCGAGGTTTACTTCTTCTGCGTAAGGAAATTTTCTATCAAGCTGTTCAGGTACAGCAAATCTTTTGGATTTATAATAGTTCTATTGAATTATCCTTTGTAATGTTTCCTGTTTAAGAGTGGTATCAAGTCTACAGAAGCACAGAAATTAGCGGAAAATGCTGTTAACGAAGCACCAGGAGCGTTGAGCAGCCCAAAGAAAAGCTCAACTAGAAGGTATAGAGGTATGTAAAATTTGGTGTCACGAAGAAAGAGTCTATGTAAAATTTGGTGTCACGAAGAAAGAGTCATCTCTCAAGCTAACTTTTATTTTAGCCTCTCACATTTTAAGGTTGCCGAAGAATCCGAGAAACAGCAAAAAGTTAAAAGGGCGGAAGAGGAACAACGATTTTACGATTACGCTTACCAAATGGCTGAGTTAGTCCTCTAGTGTGGCTTCCATTCTCTTTCCTCCTATTGAGATAGGATTTTGTTTTATTTTAGAAAAATGTTATACCAAGACGACATCCTTGGTGATGGAAGTAAAGCTCGTAAAACAATCAAGCCTGATCCAGCGGTGCCGTCATTGCTGAAAGGATCGAAACGGCTTGGAATATGGAAGAACTTAGAGGGATGTCAGGATCACAGCCTAGGATTCTGGTCAGAATGGGATCATAGGGCGGCTAGGTACGCTTTTCACGTTAAGCTTTTTTCAAAATAGGTTTTCGGTCATTAAAGTTGCGGTTGGTAAAGTAGTGTTTGATCTTACGAAGTTATTACGCGTTAACCTCGACAGCATGGCCTCTTCGAACGAAGAAAAAAGTGGCATATAGGTGAATATCGCTTTGGGTCATATCCTCCACCTATCAAAAGCTCTTCAAATTATTAGCGATCGCCAGTTCTCTCTGCAGGGGTAGGTTAAAGGTTTGGCTTCCTGGCGAGGTGCCCGTCGTGATTTAAATTTGGTTACGTGGCATCACGAAGCGTCAGCATTAAAAGCACCAGGGGCGGTATTCTATCCTTCCTCAGACTAGGGTTAAGAAAGAGTCCTTTAAATTTATTTGTTTTCAACGACGCTTTCCCCTACTTTCCGCTTTTGTTTGTTGTTACACACATAAATACATTACAAATATGCAGTTCGTCAGGGCAATTCCTGTTCGGAAGACCGAAGAAAATTCAAAGTGAATTTTTCGTTCCTTAGCATAGGGGAGGATAGGATACGGCCCCAGAAGAAGAAAGGCGGATGTCCTTGAAATTAATTCTTCACCGGGGCTATCGCGCGACAAGCCTCCTTCAGGCACTAGCCGAGTTCCCACAGCGCTCAAACTAGAAATTTCATTAAGCTTAGATAACGGCATACTGAATTCCTTGACGCAATTGTTAAAGATACAGCCATAATATCAGATTTGTGTAGGGTTTGGAATCATTAAGAGAGTTGCGGTAATTCAGAATCATGAATCAATCGCTCGGACCAGAGAATTCGTTCGAAGAGCAAATAGAATGGACAGAACAAGGGAAACAGTGGCCATATCCGATTGATAATGAATACATGTTGGGGCACGAAGCTGAGGTTTGCTTTAGCAAAAAATTCACCGATGAGTTTGCTTTCATTCAATTCAACTACTTCAATTTTTCTGATTAGGTTCCATTCTATGAGCACGTTTTCTTGGAGAGGCACCTCGCCTGGTCTCGGCTTCCAAAAGATTGGTCCTATAGCGCACTTTATGGAGTTGGTAAGTATTACTATGAGCAAGAAGGCTTCGAGCTTGTAATTTTTACCAGTTCGTGGTTTGTGAGTCGACCAATAATACATACTCATTTCTCGCTCTGTAGGTTTGCGTTGGTTTGTCGAAGAATCCATACATGACGATTGAGAAGAAAATGGACCATTTGAAGTGGTTTGCAAACTTCTTCAATGAAGAGAAGCAAAAACTGATCAAGAAATTGCATGAGGAAGAGCAGCTAGCTGCGCAGCAATCCTAGTGATATCGACTACTTCTTAGAGCTTAGCTATTAGGTTTCGATTATTGTTCCGTTATTCTTAGTTTGTTGTTGATCTGGAAATGTTTCTGTACATATGTATGTCAAGTAATAAACAAAAATCTACGTGACATCGAATTTGATATTATTGTCTAGAAAGGCTCAGAAGCAGCAGAGCGAACCCGCCCTCCCCCTGCGTTCGAAGACCGATCCCTTCCCGGAGCACCTGCTAGAAAACTACACAGCTTTGCTATCAGTGGTTCGAGAAAAGTACCGTTCTGCAATCCAGCGTAATTGATGCTGTAAGCTCAGCTATGCGAACGACTCAGGTGTGGCCTAAATGACATAGTGCGGGTGGGGGACATCTTTCCAGCAAATTTCAAGCAGCAGTTGGTTCAGAAAATCTGTTGCGATCGTGCCTGCATCGTTCCACCCTCCCTACATTGCAGCCTTGTAAAATAAATAAATAAGTAAAACTAGAACACTATTCTGAAAGGTTGTATTCCAACGTCAAAATATCATCCCCCCACCCCCCCACACAGTTTTTGCAGGCATTGCAAAAGTCAATTTTTCTTCTATACTCATGTGCAAGCTTGGTTGCGCTAGTGTTTTGTTAGTGTTTGTAACCATCCGCCCATCTGGTTGTGGAATTACTGAGCGTAGAATCCTTGGCGTTGAATAATCGTTGTCTGGGTATGCTGCTACACATTCGAATCCACACCCAGACCAATATATGCTAGTTGAGGAATTTGGAAGGTGTTACGTGCAAACAATGGCTTGATGATTTGAATGACGGATGTATTCACTTCCATTCGTATATTAAAATGGCGCTCATGAGGCGAAGGTACAGCTCCATTCGTACCGATATGAGGTGTGCACATTTACAAAGATGAGGCGTTATTGTTCGGAGCAATCGGACCTTACAACAATATGTTTCATTGCATTTTCTCACATATGTACATATTCTATAGCTGCTCTTTTTTGCGTTTCTTCGAAGAAATATGCTACCATGTTTGGGGTGAATCCTGTGTGTACCTACGACCTCCATCTTTAATGGATCATGCGATTTTGGTGACTTTACATTGATCATTTAAAGGAGGATTGCACGGAAAGAACGAAGGTCGAAGAAGGGAGAAATCGCCTAGTGGGGAGAGCGGTGAATCTCTTGAGGGTGCGGACAGACACGCAATCGGCATCGAAAGATTTGACCTCTGAGATCTAGCATGGCTCAAAGTTGGCGAGTTCGGCGATCTCCGCCCACCGATCGTCTGATCACTCGCCGTAGTACAATAGGTGGCGAGTGATTAGATAGCTGAGAGAGCGTAGGGTTGAAGAGGGCAAAGCGATGAGAGTCCCATCAATGCTCAAATCAACGGACAAGGAAGGGGTCCCATTTCTCCGGTTCTGGGCCTTTCGTGGTTCTCAGCGTTCACTTTGATGTACTACTCCCACCATATCTCTACTCAATTTAGACATGGGTTTGCTTTCCGCCCCATGACGTAACATCTCGATCTCCTTTTAATAAAGAAATGGCCGCTCGACAAATCTCAACAGAGTATTGATTTATCAAGGCTCTGCTGACCAATTATCATTGCTCGTTAAGTCGAGATCACAACGGTCTTGAAGAAATTTTAAAACTAGAGGTAAGTCCTGGATGCAAGGCCAAGTTGGTTAATGAACTCAAAAATTGATGAAGTTCGGTAGCTGTATTTTAATCGCAGCGATCACGATAACTTCTTGAGTGGTTCAAAGGGGACGTACGGGAGCTCAGTGGTACGCCAGGGCAAAGAAACTAGAGAAATTCGTGGAGATAACAAATGGGTGAGGCCTCTCTGTGTGCCGGATGATTTTGGCTCACGGACGGCAGGACCGCCTAACGCATGACGGAAAGTGGAGCGGTTTGCCCGCAACGTGCGCGGGTGGCCACCATGCTCCGGTCGTATTGCTACCAAGTTGCCCGCTGCTGCATACAGCTCAATCCGAGTCAACCAACATAAACTTAGTGGAGGAACGCAGTGCAGCGCTTTTCAAGTATACCATCAGTAACCTAACCGGCAACTCCCCTTGCTAAGATTGCGCCACAAGCCCAGCTTCTTTGCTGCGAGCTACAGCTTCGTAAGTCGTAACTTTCGCGCGTAATCGCATTCCATAACCCCACTAACGGACGGCGTGCGCCGGCGAGCTACGAACTTGTCGTCAACGGAAATCTCTTTTTTCGGATGATGAGACTCCGACACCTACTTTAGCCCGTCATACCCCTGCTGTTCACATAAGCCTACATGAACCCTACCCTGGGTGGCGGCGTGCGCCACATGGTGGCGCACGCAACAAATACACTGGCCCAGTCGTTTGGGTTAAGGAATAGAAGATTCGAAGAACGCTATGGTATACCAAGTAACGCTTCTTCGCAAGCTGCAAACTAAACTACAAACCTTCTTCGATCTCCTAGTGGGAGTCCGCGGCAGCTCATGGGGTACCCCCAGGAGGCCCGTCGCGCGGCAAGAAGGCAGAGTCGGCGGACGAGTTGCAGCGCGTGGTGTGCGATGTAGGACGTGCAGTGGGACACTCTATTTAACTTGACGCGAAATCCCTATAGTACGCGCGCGACTCGTCCGCTGACTTTGCCTTCTTGCCGCGCGACGGGCCTCCTGGGGGTACCCCCGCAGGCGCAGGGTCCGGATCAGGGTCGGTCCTATCGTTGGTGCTTTTTGCAAAATTTTTACGACCCCCTACTTCACGAGAGGTTGCATACGACCATCTCCTCACAACTACTTTTTCCCTCGAAAAACATCGTCGAATAAGGAGGGGAGGGGGAATTTCCTCCAGCGCGCTCTCATCTCATCACATGTTTCGTGCGACCTACCCCCCCCTCCAAGTCCATCCAAAGTACGACCTCCCGTTGCTACTTGTAGCAACGTGGGGTTGACCCTGGTCCGGATCCTTTGTCGGTCGTCGCCACCTAGCTCTGTTTAAAGCATCGTTTACCGTGACCGTGGCCTCACATAGATCCTTCTTGGTTACGTCCCTTCACCTCTTCTTTAGGGCTCCTCGCAGACGCTTACCTTGCGCTTCAAAGTTCACTGCTGTTCTTATCGATGATCGCTTGGCCCTCTTATTTCCGTAAAGCTGGACAGGGCAGCTGCATAACTGCTCTGACATTGTCCTTTCTGAACCTGTCCATCCACAGGCCCACCTCAACATCCTCATCTCTGTGGAGTGAAGCTGCCCTTTCGTGATTTTTGTTTGAGGCCCAGCACTCACTGCCGTAGGCCTTCGCAGCCTTAACCACTGTTCGGTACACCTTCCCTTTGAGCGCTCTGGAGCAACCTTTCGATCAGTGAAGGATTTCATTAGAACTTCCTGCGCATTTCTCCCATACAGCGTTAACGACGACGCCTTCACGCATCTTGATCCCACACCTGTACCCGTCGCTGCATATCGCTTTCCAGGTGGCGGAAAATCCTCCACCCTTTCGATAAGTCTCACCATGAACATCTATCAACTGATTTTGTACCGCCTCTTCAAGTTCAAGGAACTTGAGCTTCTTGGGAATTCAGTCGGCTCTTCTACCCGGATTTCTCTGTGCTCATTCTGAGGCCTTGAAAAATTCCATGTCCAGTATCCGCTAATCAAGGCCATGTCGTCACCGTAGGAGGATGAATCTTAACAGGTTCTCCTCCATAAAAGCCTTCACGGCAAAGGAAACTATTAGGTACCGGATATCTTAGTGTCGTTTTTTCACCGCGAGTTTCGGACCACCAATATTTTAATTCAAAATCCGGGTGAGTGAAACAGCATATCCATCGAATGACTCATTAGCCACTTTCCCATTTACCAGTATGAGTGAAACCTCGTACGATTAAAGCTAGGAATTTTTTTGAGTCGAAAAGAGAGGTAGGTCGTTTTGACATCATCTGACAAATCATCCCTCTCACTTGCTAAAAAGTTAGGCCTGGACAAAAGAAGTATACAGTTAGTTAGAGTAGGGTCTGCACTGTATGGTGGAAAAGTTATAACTTACCAGCTCAACTGGACAATTTTTTCCGGAGTCTTTTTTGCCACATAGGGTCAAAAACGCACCCTTTTTGAGCACACGTGAGTAGCAGATGAGCACATTTATTAGAATTTCTTGTGCAGTCAACTTTCGATCAGTAGCACTGCCTAAGGTGTCCTACCATTTCAGCACAAGACTGGTGCAGCCCCGTCTCGACTGATTTAACTAGGCCACCTTTTTGACGACGATTGCGGGCATCACTTCAAAGACTTCACTGTCTTTTGAGAAAACTGTGAAAAACCGATGAGCATTTTAAATGGTAGTATTCCCTCCAACAAATGCAATGTTGGTTTGGTGGGCGGAAGTTGTAGCTCTCAGCAAGAATTTTGAAGCATTTGGTACACACATGCGAATTGCACGCTGGCAGGAACGCAAAAGTATAAAAATTGGGGGAAAGTTAAATTGTGAACCAACAATAGAAGACGGTAAGCAACATATTTCGCAATATTAATGAGCAAAAACTGCCTTCTGGGATATTGATTTTCCATAGTAATCGGCCCCAAAACTTCCTGAACTCAGAAAAGCGACACTAAGATATCCGGTACCTAATAATTTCCAGGAAGAACAGGAAAGGGCTTACAGCTGATCTTTTGGTGCACCGCGACCGTGATGTTCATCCTCGTTAGGTCGTGTGGGGTGCGTATAGCTGCCTTAGCCCCATGCGTGACGTGCGTGTCCTCTATGAATGAGGATCAAGGCGTTCTGGACCTTCCATTCCCAGGGAGGCGGTTTTCTATAGTACTGCTCGCGATATGTCTTTTCAAGTTGAGGAAGGCTAGGTAGCAGGTCGGTGCTTTTCTCGATACTTCTCCATTATTTGCCTTGCGCTGTAGATGGCATCCCACCTTTCGATCACGAATCCGAAGTGTTCTTGGGAGATCGGGACTAACCCCGCAGCTTCGAATCGACCAGTCGCTCGTTACAGCTTTATGTGTACTGAGCAGTCCAACGTGTGATCCATGTTAGTTTGAGCCAGCCTTCATCGCGTCAACGCCTTCTCCGACGATCAGTGCCTCGCTCGGTCCAGCAACGGAGCATCCTATCTTCGAGGTACGTGTTCACCAGAAACAGGTTAGCCCCCGCTTAAAGCTGTAACTCTCTAAGCCTTCCAAAAGCCTCCCATGGCGTACTCCTATGAGACTAACCGCCGCTTCAATTTCTTCTCTTCCATCGGTTGGGCGCACGCCGACCTCAATCCTACTGCCCAAGAGTGCGAGCTGGTGCTCGGTGTGTAACTTGGAAGAGAAGGTTGGAAAAGAATGGTTAGTCGAGGCTGAAGACGCAGAGCCTCTATTATTGCGAATGGGTCCACCATAACCTTACCTGTCACCGTCATAAGTGAATCGCTCTCATGAATAGGCTGATGTTAACATCCCTGCCCCGAATCTTCGGAAGGCAGGTCGGTCCTATCGTTGCTACTTTTCAAAAAGTTTTTACGACCCCCCTCCCTCATGAAATGTTTCATACGACCCCCCTCTTTCAAAACAATTTTTACCCCAAAAAATTACCGTCGAACGGGAGGGGGTATACCATGCCACTTCTTATAACCGAAGCAAGTACGATCCCCCCTCCTCTACAAACTCACCAAAATACGACCCCCCGTTGCTACTTGTAGCAACATAGGGTTGACCCTGTTTCCGAAGTCCGATTCTAAAACGTTCGAAAATGACTTTGGCCTGACTGCAGAGCTATTGCGATCGTACGGAAGTTGAACGGGGAGGGCACTTAGCCAATTCTGCACTTCACCTCCGTTCATCTTGCGCCAATGATTCGTGGCGCAGAGGTGATAAAGCTTTCTAGTACAGACAACGTTACCCTAGCCAGACTGGCAAAAACAAACGCTTTCCAATTTCCAAACTTTTTTGAACGAGCAAATAGAAAATCTGAAACAGCAACCCACATCTATGTACTTGTTTCGCGAACATTTCACATAGATACAATTTCCCAATATTTCATCCGTATAATAAACAAAAGTACAACCATGGAATAGAGAAGGGAGTTTTTATGGTGGTTCGAAGAGACAGCAGGTCGACACACATACGTGTGATTCAACATAAAAGGGTAGGGTGCCGTACTTCATAGTGTAATAACAATGCTCGTCTACGTGCTGATCGCACTCATACTTTTCAACGCCGTCACGGTCTTCAGTGTAGAGTGGAGCGCAAAAGCTCGTGAAGAGGTAGGTCTCAGGCATACAATTTCAGATAGCAACATAACAGATGAGGTTAAATGAACTCTACTTCAGGCTTGCGAAGACACCGAGCCCGGAGAACTCCCCGCATCCTGTACAACCCTCAGGCAAAACGGTTGGTGCGAAAATCCCGAGAAGCGCACATTTATGGAGGAGAAACTGCAGGAAAGACATGTCTCTAAATTGGTATGCACTAATAATGGCATCTAACTCAGATGCAGTTTAGGAGAGAATATTATCACAATGTTTTATAGCCATCCCGAGCCGAAACACTAACAACGTATTGCGGTACAAAATTTTTCTATGATTTTGAGAGCTTCAATAAACATGCAAGATGGACGTATATTTACAGTCCCCCAATGAAAGTGGATGCTCGAAAAATCGAGAGAATAGGCTCACAACCTGATTGGTCGCATTTTATAGGGGATGTATCCTGAAAATTTAACCATATCTATAAATTTAACCATAAGATATGGGAACCTTGAGGACAACAAGTGTGCTTAAACATGGAATTGAAGCCTCCTGGCGCGCAAGGCCCTGCAAGACCGTCACTTGTTTCTTTCTTCTTGGCAGCCCCACTTCAAACAATGGATCTGTTGGCTGCAAGCCTTGGTGATTTTCGGTTATGTGACGCATGCAGCAGTGAACTAACTGCCTGAAAGAGTATTTCACTGCATTACCAGTGATCGTTCCCTGCTGATCAGCAATTCGCTCCAAGGAGCGCCAGCAACGTCTCCACTCATCCCTGCTGCAAGAGTACATAGTTCAGTGGATCCTCCTCGCTTGAGAGAAACACAGTCCTCATCCTTTTCGTTCACAGCCCTCCGTGAAGAAGTTGACCATCGGCCCATGGTCCTATGTGTTCATTTGACGCCCCAAGGTATCCATTCGGTGACCGCTTTGGTGGAACGGTCGTCGAGCATGCGGTCGGCGACATCCAACGATCTTCCGAGAAGGCGATGATTGGAGTCACCCGATAGACGCGAGTGCAGAGAGAATCCGAACCTCAACGGTCGAAGATACGTTCAAGTTCAGGGAGCCGAATGGGTGATTCTCTGTGGTGCCTTGGACAAGTGAAGAGGGTTGCACACAGGAGAACAATAGGCAGAAATGAAAAATGTCCTTTATTGGCTACAATATAGGACAATTCAGCACACTTTATCAAAATATATTGTGCGGGACGCGAAGTGGTGATGCCACACATACGTAGGTAATATTTCTAACCAATCTTTGCAGCGATCATTCGACAAAAAAACATATCTATTGAGTTTTACACCCATTTTGGAGTCTGTCATGTGTCTGTTCCGATTTACTTTATTCTACGTTGACCGGCTAAAGCCATATCGGATTTTAAACTGAAATTTTTCTGAAATCCCTTTCTTTATATCAAGTGGTATATCATTCTCTATGGCGGAAGTGGTGTAGTGGCAAGTGGCACGCTTACCACACGAGCGGTCCGGGGATCAAATCCTGGGTCGTGAGTCGCCCGGGCCAACCAAGCCTTCCATCCCTCCGGGGTCGGTTAATTGGTACCAGACTTGTCTGGGAGGATAAAAAACACTGACTTGTACATTAACATCGGCTGGCCCCCGCAAGTCATTGTATAGGCCCTCAATGTTGGCTGGCTTCATTATCTGCCCCTTCTATCTTCCTTTCTGCTTTATTCGAACGTGTGTTTTGTTTGAATTTTCCTATGTGAATAAGGTCGAATTTTAGAAATAATGATAAGCTTAGCTCTGCTTAGTCCACGAGAATGATTCACATTATTTACTTCAGAAATTTCCTTAGAAAATTATAAAAGCAATCATGCATGCATTCCAGTCTTCGAGACTTAGTCATAACCTGTTTTCGACTTCCCACTAGATTTTAACGCTTGAGCTGCAAAAATTTTTGTGCCTAGGTTTGCCTAGATAGCGCTTAACTATGGAATTCTGACCAAGAAAAATTCGGAAAAGGGACGACGCGAACTTACTGAAAAGTCTCACAACCCCAATAAGCCACAAATCCTCGTAAAAAAATACACTACAAAATACAAATTCAAGAACAGCCAGAACGCGTTCTTCCAAAAAGTTCACTTTGCCCTTCGCGGCAACGATTAAATAGGGCTTCCAACTGTTACCTGATCAACCTATAATGTAAGAAGAGTTTGCGAGGAATTCCTAATATTCAAACTACCCTGCTAGCGCTGAGCATGAGCCCTCAGAATTCTTGGAGACCGTTTTTGGCAATAGAGGTGTGATACCTCGTGTTCCGGAAGGTTAAAAATGCCTGGGCATAAGGGACAACATTTGTAAAACCAAGTCAACGTCGTCAATAGAATCGATTCCACCGACTCTCGCCCGTGAGCCCGAACACACTACGCTGCTCTAATCTTTGCTTCTCAACTCCGCTCGAAAATCGATTGGCAGGTTTGGAAAGCAGGTTTGAGATCAGCGTTCAAAAACAATTACTCTACATTTCGAAAACGGGAGAGTTCCGAGTGCAGACCACACACCACAAGTGAAGCCAAGGAAACTGTGAAATTTTCTTTTCCATTGAGCGTGATTTTCTTACACCACTTCCCAGGGTCAACCGTCCGTTGGACAAAGTCCAACGCGACGACGAGAGTAATGCCGAGAGTGAACGTACGCACGGAGACACAGACGGCTCGCGGGTGGCGAGAGTGAATGCCGGCGCGGAGAGCGGTGAACATCGGTCCAACGTCGCTCCAATATCGGTCCAACGTAACGGTTGACCCTGTTCCCAAATAAAAGAAATTATACGAAGTTATACGAACCAATCAGAATTGGCCGCCTGACAGGTTTTATACTCGAAATCCGCAAGTTGGGTAGGCGTGTCACCGGAAGTGACGTGTACTTGATAGAAACTATGTGGATAAGCTGCTTCCCCAACATATACATCGCTGGCTATCAGCAAAGCATGCTGGCAACAGCTTATCCACGCACTTCTATCAAGTGCACGTCACTTCCGGTGACACACCCACCCCAACCTATCGATATCGACTGTAATGAGCGAAATCAGCTCGGAAATGCAATCGGCCGCGTGCTGGCGTAGAGGTGAGATGGCATTGAGCTTGACCTGAGCTGTTCCTGAATTCATCAATGCTTCAATGATACTTATAGACAGGCCATTACCTTCAAAAAACTCCTTGCGAATAATCCATGTGATTTGAGTTGGGAGAATGAGGTTGGACCCAGGGTCAATCCTACGTTGGGACAGCATATTAATAAAATATAGTGAAGATGAGAGAAATATTGGTAAATTCTACGGGATTCGTGGTAGTAATATACCTCCTCTTCCCCACTCGATGGTTGTTTTGGAGGGAAAAGTGGGTGGGTTTAAGTATGTCAAGCGGTCTTAGAATTAAATATCATAGTAACAGCGACCATAATGGCGAGGGTGATGAGGGGGTTGTGAACTTTCTGATTGGAAGAGGGGGGTCGTAAAAAATTTCCGAAATGTCCCCAACGGTAGGACCCGAACTCTCGGTTGGTACTATGTTCAATGTCATCGCTCTGAAGAGGTTCTGCTCCATCCATTTTGCACAGTTTCTGCATTGTAGCAGGCAGGGTATCCTGCTGGGATACACAGTGATTTCTGCAGATGCTCTTAACCAGATGCACCTGTTAAGTTCGGAGCACTTAAGTCATCGAGTACGCTCCTCGTATTACCTGTAATTGTTGTACCCACGCCTGAACTTGCCCTTATTATGGCTCCACCCAAGCCCGAGTTTTCTTTTATTTCCAAGGTTGCTTACAAAAGGAGACTAGACTGGAACTGTAGTAACCTATTGCCGGGCATCTGGTGAGCTCCACAAGGTTTAGTTGTATATGGGGAGGCTCTCTCCCCTAATGATTGGAGGTTCCCGCAGTTCTGTTTGTAAATTGTGTGCAATGGATAAATAAAAAGGATAAAGCATTTGCCGTTGATCAATCCCTTTTGGGATGCGGCACGCATTCTACTTCCATTTGTACATTCGTAGTGGCGTTTGAATGCGATGTGGCCTATACAATGACTTGCGGGGGCCAGCCGATGTACAAGTCAGTGTTTTTATCCTCCCAGACAAGTCTGGTACCAATTAACCGACCCCGGAGGGATGGAAGGCTTGGTTGGCCCGGGCGACTCACGACCCAGGATTTGATCCCCGGACCGCTCGCGTGGTAAGCGTGCCACTTGCCACTACACCACTTCCGCCCACGTGTCATGCGCGCATACCAATGCCCAATCAATGCCTTCGAGTCGCACTTC
The DNA here is from genome assembly GCA_036418205.1 of Ostertagia ostertagi. Classification (NCBI taxonomy): domain Eukaryota; kingdom Metazoa; phylum Nematoda; class Chromadorea; order Rhabditida; family Trichostrongylidae; genus Ostertagia; species Ostertagia ostertagi. Next base: position 6,653 of record MU898759.1, on the reverse strand, counting down.
CTGTTCTCGCATTAATCTATGCCTAGAAACCGCGGTAAGAGCTCCTCAGAGACATTGGCCAAACACCAAGCGTGCCTCTTGCAGCAGCGCTAGGGCATGCGGCCAGTGATGTCACCGCGCTCACCACAGATCGCCCAAACGTCGTGCATGCTGCCGATCCGGGCTGGTGTTGTGCCCGTGTGGCAGGTGTGTGTTTGTGTGTGTGTGTGTCTATGTGCGAGTCCCGTCGTCGCCAGCGCCCTTACCGCCTTTCGTACTCTCTCGCCATCGCCGCCATATATTTCCCCTCACTTCTCACATGCCTAAACGTGCATTGTTCGACCGCGATTCATCCCTCTGTTATTCCTCGTGCAGCGATTGCTTGCCAATTGACGCCTATTTGCACTAACATTCATTCCTTCGATTTGAACACTTTATCTACGGTAATACTTGAACCATGATTCATTTCCAGTTCACATAGAAATCGCCCTGATACGCATTCAAACGCTACAACGATAGTCAGCGTATGGCACATGCGTGGCGCACCCAACTAGACGTCAACCATTCTGTGCTGTTCCTAAAGCTTGCTCTGCAAGTTGCAATACTCGTGCAATGTGGCTCCGGGGGGGGGGGGTGAAGCCCGTAACATTGTGTCAGTTTTCGCAGACTTTCGGGACTAAGCTTTAGAAGATAGGAGGGAATCCTAGCTGCGTAAGCAGTTCTCTCTGCATTAGGCTTAGTCCTAGTAGCCTTCCGACAGACTGCCCCCCCTGGAGGCACATTGCGCAGCCGTACTCTAACCTACCGTAATCCTGATACTGTATCCTGCTTCCTATCGATATTTAGCTAAGGATATCTACTATAGTATCCATTTCCCTTTTCACCCACTATGCGCCAGTTCTGATCTTTGGGGTGCCATAAGGTTTCTAGTGGAATGATTGGGTAACTTGCCATCTGGAACTGACGAGGCGAAAAAATTCTTGGCTGCGTTCCAAAGTCAATCTCACGTCAGTCGAGAACTTTGCACAAAGTTCATCGTTCAATGTTCTCATTAGGCCAGTGATTTACTTAACGGCCACACCGCAGTTATTACATCACATTTTCGATTACGTTCACCTTCAGATCGTTGCCGAGAATTGCATCCAAAAATAGAGCGTTTGTTGATGATTATTCTCGCAGAAACCTCTTTGAAATATCCAGTTGGAGATCTCATCCACCAGCACTTCAACTTACCCATAATCTGGAAGATTGACATCCCTACTCTGTGAAAACACCCAAGAAATAGGCGATAAATCGAACCCGCTATCTGAAAAATGAGCGAAAAAGAGCGAACTCATAGAACGATCAAATTTCTAGGAGCAACGTTTGGCTCGAATCATGTGAAATAGCGTGAACACGAGACGTTCGCGAACGTTTGGCTCGAATCATGTGAAATAGCGTGAACACGAGACGTTCCGTTGGCACGTATTACCACGTGTTGCCATGTTACCTGTAGGTTTACACTCGTTCTGTGCCAAACGGTTTTTGGCCTCACCTCTTCGATTCTTTAACGTCCTCTAGTTTAAAGCGCTTTAAATATAATGGAGCTCGGCGCTCAGCTCGAACTCGGCTTGGGGGGGGGGAGTACTTTCAAAACAAGTCACTTAAAAGTCATGATGGTAGGTGACACCAGAACAAGCCGAAGCGCCAGATAAATCAAAAGTTGCTCTCACACTCCCCCGGAGTCCCTTCCACTCCTTGAGGCTTACGTCTCAAGTACTGTAAGTGGTCACTCACTTATACATATATCGCCCCCCCCCCCTCCAAGTGACATGAGCGCCCGAAATCTTTACACGAAACGTTACAAATGATCTTTGGCGGTTCCTGTCATCCCATTTTTTCATTTTTGAATAGTTTTTCTTACTATGGCCAGGTATGGTGCTGTTTACCCGACCCTTAAAAAGAACCTAATTAATTCCGATGAGTTAAGATGACTAGGTTACAGTCATAGCTCATCTTTCATTCTGCAATTGCTGTTCGTTGGAACTTCACCACTTTTTAAAAATTTTAAGTATTCAATATTTATTTTTAATTAATTCGCCCTCCAAAAGCAATTCAGGTACCTATTAGATTCGAAAAAAGGCGTTTATGGCTCTGGGGGGGGGGGTGGTATATCTGAAACAGGGCATTTAAAACCGTTGGTAGGTAACGGTATAACAAAATTGAATTAATCACATCCACCCCTTGAAAACTCTCCCTCCCCAAGGCTTAGTCCCAAGCGCTGTAAGTGGTTCATTCACTTCAATGTGCACCCCCCCCCAACGACATGAACGCCATAAGGAAAACTTATTGTAGAGCTTGTTAACGGATTTGTTTGAAGTAGATGAGGAAAATAAGCTGGTAACTGGTTTCAAATTACCGCATGAGTTATTTTTGGCAAAGTTGTTTCAGAAATCAGCTGATCGTACATTAATCTTCGGGATAGTAGAGCCGCGTGCTCACCACGTGGTTCACAGCACTCCCATAAACAGAGTCAAGGGCTTTCTCGGGTGGACCATTCAACATTAGAGCGACCAAAGCGCAATAATCTCCATTTCACCATCCTTAAAGTGAATAGCTCAGTGGTAAGAGGTGTTATCGCCTTATTCACGGTCCCTAGATTGAATCCTAACCTAACTAATAAAACCTTTTCAGTGTCACGAGTAGCTATAGCAAAAAATGGTCAAAATTGAACGAACTTCACGTGCTAGCTAAAATTCGCATGGTTCACCAGTCAAGACATGAACAACTGGGACATATTTCGACTGAAAGACGAATGCATGGCGCATTCCGTCGCTGTTCCTGAAGCTTTTATATTACTAGGGTTCTGCTTACATAACATGTCCTCACCTGTGTGAAATATGTCGATGCGAATTTAACAGGTTTAACTGGTTAGTCGATTGACGGGAACACGCTGAAACACGTGCGCAAGTTAAAACAAGTCATCGAACCCATCGTCGTCAATTCATCGGCCACCCTTTTCGGTGAAATAGACTACCTTATGCACTTTGCCCGTCATTTTCTCCCTGCAAACAGCCCTTCTTTGTCGCAATTCTTTCATCGATTTCCTTGTTTTGAGATTCATCCATGCACACGCATTTATTTGGTGGTTTTCAGTCGTCTTGCTGAATCTCATACGTGGCTAAGGCGCTATCGCAAGATACGGGGGCATTAGGTGGCAGTACCTTCAAAACTGCGTAAGGCATCCCCGGCGCTCATGTCGTTACGGAAGATTGAAGTGAGTAAGCCACTTGCAGAAATTGGGATGAAGCCTTAGGGTGCCGGAAGGGGATTCTGGAGAGGACGTGAACAGCACTGACTCTCCCTAACGTTTCTCCCCACTTCAGGGCCTAGTCCTAGTGTCACCCACCAGCGGTTCTCGAACACCCTGTTTTGAATATCTCCCCCCCCCCAAGGAAATGACTGCCACATTTTCTTTTTGTTCAGAACGGGACTAGCGGGCAAAACGGGAGATGGGAGACTGCAGCGTGCCGTGAGTAAATTCATTTCCACGAAAATCCTGCACCCTCCTAGGCTTAGTCCTAGAAGATTCCCCGTGACTTGCAATAGCGCCGTGCCAAATACGGGTTCTGGTACAGAGCTAGACAGCGGGACACCTTGTTTTGAGGGTCACGGATTGAGCAAATGTTCTAATTTGGATAAGCACTGGGGGTACTCGCGAGCTTCTGCGGTTGCGCTTCATTGAGCTTGTCGCAAACGGCTGAGTAATATAGCAAAATTTCAGATTTCGTGAGACAAAGCTATTCGGCGCTTCTTCTAGGGGGCCAGGCATCCAAGTGAATGGCGTCAGTTTACTGTGCATTGGACTAAGCCCTAGGTAGGGAGGAGTGCTGGGGGAGAAATGTGAGCAACTTGGTATTTTCCTGGAGTTCCTCCCTTCGTCTGGGCTTAGTTCCAGTCTCACCTACCATCGGCCCTATTTTGAATGGTCCCCCACCCCCAAAAGACATGAGCGCCAACTATTCTTTATCTTCTAACTGATACTGAAAAGTTTCTTTTGCCCGTGGAATCTTCCTATAGCTTCGTTTCAAATCTAGAAAACCACACCAGCATTATACCTAAATATGACCCTATCATCTCCCACGAACGCGACCCCCTCCTGAAATCTATCGATCTATGATTTTCTTTGAAATCACCAATACGGCTAGCCCTTTGAAATCCACGGTTCACCTTTTGAAATTCAAACGCATGGCCGGACTGTTTCTACATTGTGCCATTTTTTCGACCAAATTTTTTACAACGTGTTTGGGTTATTTCAGCTCAAGCTCCTCTAGCGCATTAAAAAGGGATCGCGAATTCGAGTCCAATTCAAGGCACAACTTTGCTCGACACTTTTAAGAGAAGGTCGCCAATGGAAAGCTTACTAAGCAAAAAATATAATCTTAGAAAAATCACATAATAGTTCATTTTTAAGAGGTGTCACACACCTCTAACATTTCATTCCCGCTCGGAATTGTTTTTGTGATTAGCCAATAACTTGTTTTGCTTGAAATTTAGAGAAAAATACTCACGCAATACAGTTGCTATTCCATAGCAACAGAATGTTTTCCCATGATGGAGACATGATGAAATTTGTTTTCATCGCTCATTTCATAAGTACAAACGTCAACGCTTTCCGTGTATTTCTATGTTCGCCACTTGATAGAGAGTCATTTCCCACGACATCATGACTTGGGCGTTCTTTGACGGAGTACTTTTGCTTCAACCGCAACTTCTCGACAAAGGCTACCCGAAGCTTCTATGAAATCGAATGACTCTACCCATCTCATATCTGATTGTACTTGAAATTCTAGTGCCTATTTTTATGTTCTATTCTTCAGTCACTGGACCGTGATTATGAATAGACTTGTAAATTTCATTTTCTGCTTTTCAGAAAGATTTCCTGTTTTATGCAATAATTCTTATTTTTAAATCTTGTTTCTTATTTTTAAATCTTGTAAATGTATTTTTTTATGATGGGTCACTTATGGGGGCAATTCCGTTTAGCACGTGCCCTCACACGGAAACTAGACGGATCTATCCCTCCTCTGCTCATCAGTAAGGGAAGGAAGGAAAAACGTTGTTCAAAATATTAATCAATTAATTCTTTATTTTCAAAATTTTTAATTTTTTTCTCAAATAAACTTACTTAAATGCTTTTATTTGTTTTTTCAATCTTTTATAATATGTCTTCTGTCGCCTATTATTTATTATTCATGCCCTCCATTATGCGTGAAGTTGACCATTTTCTTCATTCTCTTATTGACAAGCAGAGAGGAAGGATACTTAGTCCGTCTGGATTCCGTATAACGCCGCGAGTGAAACGAAAACTAGACTACCTCTCTGTCTGATCCCCGTAAATACATTCACGAGATAAAAAATCATTGTATAATGACATAAAATTATCTTCCCCATAAAAAATTCAGTTCTAAATATTTGTCGTTAAAGGCATGGTTGCGATTAGATCTTTGAGAATTTTGGTAGCCACAACCCCTTACTACAGGATCAACTAACTAGAAAAGAGAGTTAATGGCTTCGCTTCCCTGTTACGACCCCTGCCACGCTTGTCAATCGCAACCTACGTAGCGTCTGCGCCCTCTCGCGTACGACGTTCTCTCTCGCGTTTACACGCTCTATGCCTCTCCGTCGTACCATGATAGACCTCACAAGAGAAATTTCCAGTTTGTTCTGGCGTTTTTTGCCTCTTCCCCATTACCGCCTCCTTCGCACGCCTTGTCTGATTTTCCAACAAGATAGCGCACCATTTTTTTCTCGACCCGTGCCTTTAAGTAAGCAATCCTTTTCACCTTTAACATGAAACCCTTTATTTTTCGATTCAGCAAGTTTTGAGGAGCAACTGCCACCTTGAGCTATTTGAGGTTCTCTCGATTTGTCTGTTTTGTTGTTATTATTTCCAGTTTGTTGATTTGTTTATTAACTTATTCCATTTGAATCCTTATTACCATTCTTCCTCCAACTTTTGTCGATATGGTGTTAGTCTCATTCCATTTGGGTGATGTGCCGTGCACTCCACTTCCAGTCGGAATCGCAAGTGCAATTGAATGCGATTTGTCCTTTACAGTGACTTGAGACCAGCTCCTTTGAAACTGAGTGCTACAGTATCCTCACAGACATGCCTACTGCTTGATAGCCGACCTTGGGAGAACGGAGGCTTGGTTTTGCTCTTGGTTTTCTATAGTTCACCCCTGGATGATTGATATTGTTTCCTCTTCATACATTTTCTTTGTAGGTTTGGTGTAGGAATTGCTAGAGAAGTCCTTCCCTTGTAGCAGCGTCCGTTTGAGCGAATATCGCTAAGGCTGGTGGAGCCTGTATCCCTTCATGGCAATAAATTGACCGAACCTGTATGGCCATCGCACCAGTGAAGATTGCTTGGTTCGATTCGCTCATGAGTTAAAGGCTGCTAATCCCTCTCCTGGTTTGGGGAGAAGCTGGTTCACGTCGCATAGATTCATCTGACCGGGAGCGATCACTCTTTTCAGAGCTCGTGACCGTCTGTAGACTTATTATTTGTAACACGCAGCATAGTCTGATAGAACCTAGATAGAAGATAGAAGCTAAGGTTTTAGAGGGCGAGGCCACCATGAACTCATTTATAGAAAGGCTATCGCAATTCTCTATCATCTCAGAATAAA
>MU898734.1:0-12598 GCA_036418205.1 Ostertagia ostertagi | reverse complement strand
TTATTATAAACTACAATTCTCTTCGAATTCAGCGTCTCACTGCGTACCTACATGCGAGAAAAACGCCACCATATGTGATCAATCTTGATCCAGCATGTGCCAATGTTTGTTTTACAAAGTTGGCTTTGTTAAAGGATTCTGGTGTAAGTTGTTTGGTGTTTCAAGGTTCCTTATCCGGTGAACATCGACATACGCGATACAGTGAAATACAAGCAAGTAATGAAGGATTATGGTTTGGGACCTAATGGCGCAATCATAACTAGTTTGAATTTGATGTGTACCAAATTCGATCAGGTGAGATTTACTACGAATGTTTTGACCTGACGCAGCATTTCTTAATTCTAGGTGTTGGCCATGATACGTCAGCGAGCAAATCAGTACAGTGCATGTTTAATCGACACTCCGGGTCAGATTGAGGCCTTCACATGGAGCGCTAGCGGTTCAATTATTACAGATTCGTTAGCAAGTAGTCATCCTACAGTGAGTGTTACGTATTCATTCATGGTCTGTGTGACGGGTTACTCCTTTCTTCCACGATTTTGTGCCCTCTGGCGCGATCGTGATCTCAAAATCTTTACTTTTGTCATGAAAGAAGAAATGCTATCAGTTCACTATTTTTTGAATGGTCGCTAATGTTTTCGCCCGTATCTCCTATCTCCCATTGTACATTGTATCCAGTAAACGATGGATGTCTTGGTATTCCTTTCACGTTTGAGAGGCCCTGTCGGTTGCCGTTTTGGCGCAGCGATCACGCAGAATCATGTTATTTCGACTCTCCTGCTTCTGGATTCCTTGACGAAAACGAAAGCGCCCCTGATCTCCGATCGATGACAGAACTCTGGGCTCTAAGCATTTCCTTATCCACAGTGCGCTGGATAATGCTGCCTGCATGCTCACGCTGCTTCCGCTGAACCCAAGTCTATGCGGCGTAAGTTAAGGCAGGAATCACTGCAGAATCAAAGAGATGTTGAAGGAGCCGGCTGTTTCTCCCCTTCACCTACCCCCCCCCCCTTCCCCCTCCCTTCCCTCCAATGTTCTGGAACGCCCTCTCTCGTATGCTTTTGATCAACTCTAGATCTTAGTCCTTCATGGTGTTGATTTCCTGACCTGTGTACGTGAAACCTTAGCGTTTCGTAACCGTGTGGTCATGATGAGTCGCAGTGAATCTCTTTTGAAACTTTCGCATCGCGTTCTTTATTTAATGTTCTGCAAATTCTGGCAAAGGTGTGTAAGAAGTGTGTGGATTCTAGACAGCTGGCCTCTGGCGTTTTTTCCATTCCGACTCCGACAAGTAATGCGTGGGGAGTCGATAGAGCTTGGACACGGCTGGTGGTACGGGTGTTCTAGAGGTGTTCCGGTCTCTTCTCCTCTCGGAATTAGAATTCAGTGTTGCGCAGTTTTACAGCAACAATTTGCTAGACTTCAGAAAAAAAAACTCAAGGAACCTTGAATCGTTCACGCTTTGAACGGCACACATACAGGTGGTATGACCTTCAAGAGACCACAGTAAACGTCGTGAATGACATTCTCCATTGTTGTTTTTGGCGCCGCAGTTGTTCATTCCGACGTCCGCAGGGTAGCGCTTTTGCCTATGGCCGATGAGTCAGCGGTCAATGCAATGCTCCTCCCTGTGTGTTCATCCTGCTTTGCTGGTCTCATCTCCTTGAGGTGTCCCCTTATCGCTCATATCATAGCTTTGCTAGCTAGGTATCGGCTCAAGAGCTTGGGAAGATAGTCGTCTCATGAAGATTCGAAGCTTGCTGCCATCCTGACTTTGTAAAGGAGGCGTCTAAGCAGTATTTAGTAGATTGTTTTTTTTTTTCGTATTCTCGACAACGAAATCTTTCCTATAGTCTGAAGACGTAAAAGAAATCCTGCGATGGCTATGCCGATCAGCGAACCTCTCTATGGAAGGTGTAATCCATCTTCATTATTGCACCTCATTCCAACGAATTGCTCCAAAGTCAAGCCCATTAAGGGGGTTCTGGAACTGTGAGTGCCATGGATGTGTTGAACCCAGATAGTGTTTCACTAGGTTTCCTCAGTCCTCCGTCCGTGAATCCCGAAGAGAACATCCTTGTTCGTTTCACTCGGTCTGAGGGTCGATTCCAGTAGGGGAGGCATCATGATGCAGTTTTTTTTTCAGAAAGCTAGGGTAGCTTCCAGCCAGGGTAATGTAGCCATTCTTTGGGGATGGGGGTGAGGGCAGTCACTTAACATGTGAGAAGCTGCGATTTTCGAGATCACACTAGTTCAAAGAGGAACTGCTCAAATGCTTAAGGATAAAGGATAAAGGATAAAGCATTTGCCGTTGATCAATCCCTTTTTGGGATGCGGCACGCATTCTACTTCCATTTGTACATTCGTAGTGGCGTTTGAATGCGATGTGGCCTATACAATGACTTGCGGGGGCCAGCCGATGTACAAGTCAGTGTTTTTATCCTCCCAGACAAGTCTGGTACCAATTAACCGACCCCGGAGGGATGGAAGGCTTGGTTGGCCCGGGCGACTCACGACCCAGGATTTGATCCCGGACCGCTCGCGTGGTAAGCGTGCCACTTGTCACTACACCACTTCCGCCCATGCTAACTGAAATAAACCCCGGTCTGGTTTTGTGTTGAAGCTACCGGCAGCTACCTTATCTTTGTAAAACTTCTCCAGTTTTATATGCGAAAGAATGCTTTCGCATATAGTTTCTCGTCGTGTATCAGTATTGGTGAGTGGACGAGGGAGACTGTTGAAACCGGAGTCGACTCACACCTTCTTTATGCAGAATGTCAGATATTCGGTTGGATTGTCATGCGGATGTTATGTGACCATATGACGAAGTGCATCTTGACGTGGGCACCACTGCCTACATCGCATCTTTTTGCCGAATATTCTATAAGCTACAGTCTTCTCTAGTTTCAAACAGCATGTCACAGGTGGTGTCTTCTCACCTCGCTATGGTGACGTCGCATTTGATCTTACTTGCTTGCACTATCAGAAAGTCGGTATGAGCATCGGATGCAAGTGTCTACAAAGGAGAATCGCCATGTGATCTCTTCTTCGTTTTGGCAGCCCGTTTTGGCTCTGGGTTTTAGCACCTACCCTTTCCATAGCGATCCTATCCAAGGCTGCCGTGTTAGGTGCTCTTTCATACTTAATGAAATGTGGTCCCTATATGTATATGTATTATTATGCGGTCATTTTATATCATCCCTTCAATTATATCATATTGGGCCAGTACTCACGAACTTATAAACTGTGATTTCAAGATAGTCGTCTATGTTGTTGATTCGGCACGTGCAACAAATCCCACGACTTTCATGTCAAATATGCTCTACGCTTGCTCTATTCTGTACAGAACTAAACTCCCATTCATTGTTGTATTCAATAAGGTAAGTTTTTATTTTGAATATTATTGGATGAGTGTATTCGTACCTAATAATGAAACCTGTTTTTCAATTTAGCTGAAATGGGTATTTAATCTGAGCTTAACTGAGTTGGTTTGCATAACTAATGTATTGCGCAGCCACTCCAGCGTGACACACCTAGAGAATGACCCATCACGCCTGGCCTACTCTGTTCGTATTGTTCATACTATGCCCAGCTGCAAAGTCTGCCCCTCCCACGATGGAAAGTTTATATTAAAGCGGGGGGGACCTGTTTTGACAAGTCGTCGTTCTCCCTAGGCTTGACACCTCCGATCTCACGCCCGCCTCCACACTCATCGACGTATCCCCATGTGTTCCGCTTAAAGTTTCTGAGGTCCTTTAACATGCGCGCCGACGTACCCGCACTCCGCCTCTCCGCCCCTTTTGAACTATTGCGAACATTTAATTTGTTTGCAGATCCTCAGATCTCACACGTCCAAGTGAGTTATTACCCCGGCCAATATAGTCCTCCACCCGCCCCTTTCGTCACCCACCGGCAGCTCTCGCACCTGCGAGATTTTGAGCACGTCTCGCACACCAGCCTGCTGAAACGAATCGAAGTTCAATATACTGCATACGACCCCTCAGTCGCTCATTGCTCTGGTATGCAGGAATTTTATTCAGATCTCAAGACAGGTAATATCAGGATATCCAACACAGGCTTTCATTTTCCTTTCAGGATAGAGGGATTTTCGATTGCTCGAACCCGTTTCGATATTTTTAAAACGGACATTTTATAGATTCCATATGCGGACAGTCAATGCCTTAGTCAGGGTCTATCCTCCGTTGAAGTTGTAGCCAGAATGGCATGGTATCAGTTTAATCCAACGATTGGATCAGCACCCACCCTACGCAAGCTCCGAACCATCGGGAGGGCTGGTATCTTGGAAATAGCCAAAGGCACGGGTACGCTATCTGCGTTGCGTGCTGTTAACAGCAGGCTTGGGCTGTTGACACCTTGATCCTCGTTATATAGAAAATTCACTTGCAATTGCTAGCACTCATTGTCACTATCGTCATTTATTAGAACACCAATTAGGCTTCGCACGTTTTTGCGCGCCTGATGCTATTCATCGGATCAGCTGACATTAAATGGACGAAGGAGGGCTACCGCGGAAATCTGATGAATTATTTTCACCCATCTCGGTGCGACGCCCCACATGATTGCTCCACTCTGCACGTCATCAACGTTTGACCGTAACCCGCTTTGTTAGTTCATTCACTTTTTGTTTCACCCTTTGCACCTTTCTCGCGACTCGAAATGTAATGATTTCTAGATAGCTCTTAACTCAAGAATTCGCATTGCAGACGCGCCCATTTACTCTTCTTCCACTTTTGCATTTCCCTTATCCAACCTGGCACTTGTTGCACACCATTCCCCATTTTTTCTTGTTTTTCTTGTTCTTTTTGTTTTTGTGTCTTTCCAGCCTTCGCTGAAATAGTATAGGATTGCCTTCCGTGCCACCCATTCGGGGAGCGTACCTCCCTACCATGGATGTGTTCCACTCAACCATGCATACCCCGTACATCCATGCCCACGCGACACCCCTTCCCAGTTTGATCCGGTCTCCCCAGATCATTATTCGTGTATCATAGTCCCGAATTTCATGACAAACGAATAGATGAAAGGCTAAGCCGGCATATACACTAGGACTCCTTTTCTCACGGAGTCAATCTTCCTAATCAATTATGCAACGTGCTGTCTCATTTTGATTCGGAGGTCAACTGCTCTAATGCTGCTGTTCGAATAGTTGGCTACCATTCCTGTGAAACTCAGTGTTCCATATTGTTTCGGAACATATTGTATTGCATGCTATAATTTTAGTGTCGGTTTCTTCGGCAACTGGTGAGGGCATGGATGAGTTCATGAAAGCAGTTGGCGAGTGCGTGGAACAATATAAGAATGAATACGTCCCGATGTATTCCCGTGTTCTAGCGGAAAAATCGAAGTTGGATGAACAAGAAAAGCAGAGAAAGTCGAATGAGGTATAATCTGGACTGGCAGCCATGTTCACAACTGATCGAAAATGTTTGCTGTCAGTTTTCAAAAAATAATTTTCCAGATTTCCGATAAAATGGAGGTACTAAGCGTACATCCCACGTTAGATCCGCCCATAAGAGAGCGTATTCACCTCGGGGGTGTGGAGCAAGAGAATGCTGAAGATGCCAATGTTCTTCGTGGGTAAACTAATTTCTACACGGAATGCATGTGGCTAGAAGTCAAGTATTATGTGCACAGAACTTTTTCCAATTCATTGTTGAGGCGATTCCGGTGTTTTGCGAGTTAGTGATGCGTGTTATGTTCTTTGCTTGTAATTTGTTGAATTATTGATTACGTTAATGTTGTTACAATGTTGGAATGTTGAAATAAAGGTTTCCTTTAACATATGTCACTGCGTATTACGTTTAAACGTGAGACATTGTATTGGCAACGTTTTAATGGCTCCTCTTAAATGCAATCCAATTTTGAATAATCCTCAGATTTGGTGGCCCGTGTGGATCTGGTGATACATGGGTGACAAGACGTTTCATAAGGTACGTTTGTTCCATGGTCTTCATTACAGACACCAATGAGTTTATTCATTTTATCATTTTTACCTCGCTTTTTCACTTGAGTCCATTCAAAAATTCACCGAGTATTACACAATGCACCAATTTTTTTTCGTCTGAATTATTGATGTATTTTCACATTTTGTCATTTCGCAAAATTTCACAGCGTTTCTGGTAGTAGGTGTTTTTATTCTTATGTTAGATATTTTCTTGACCCTACATTTATTAGTCGCCATCCTAATGGGTTGAGTCTATGTTCTCTTATTGTTCCCATCAGAATCGAAAGAGATCAATTTTAATCCTCAACCTCATCGTTCGCTGTTTATTTACTTATCTAGTAACAATTTCAGGCCTCGGTACTGCTGGGGCGAGCGGGTGACGCTCCAACAGTGGTCGAAGCGGTACAATTCCATGGGATACGAATAACGAAAAATGATGCGCTAGTGAAAGAGGTGATTATTCATTTTTTCTGACTTATGACATTCGGATACCTTCTTTCATGTGGAGTAGCATCGTGAATTTTATTTATCCTTTTATTTGTTCATGAGTTCAACAGAGACACCTTATTGTTGCCAAACGCGAACGAAATAAACACTGCTATTTTTTTAGAAATTGTAGCCAAAATAACCAGTGCTGCCGAAAAATGAGCAGCACTGATTAAGAAAAGTCATAACGGGAAAACGCATGGGGTCAATAGTAATTCATCAGTGGTAGGATAAAAACAGAAGGGCATGCACTATTTCGTCTGGTCTCTACCATGCCATCACAGGCCGTTGTGAGAGCTTTCAAACCCAAGTACACCGGCAGTGATTCTGGTTAGCCTAAAAGGGCTCATCGATCCTCAAGGGAATAAGTAGGTGTAGAGTTGATTCTCGAGCAGTTTCTCCTACTGTACAAGTAAGACTGATCAGGCGTGTCTTGAATTAACCTTTGACGCGTTTTTACTGTAACGCGATTTAGAAAAGTTGAAGCTTTTGCTGATTTACTCAGGTTTCAACGCAATCTGGACTTTATCTGTGTAGCAACAGTACAAACATTTTTTTCTGATTGGTTAATGTTTTAGGTTTCTGAGTTGTATCGGAGTTCAACGCTAGATGAACTCGTTCATAATTCCCATCTTGCCGCAAAGCATTTCCAGGTAATGTTGATTTGCAGCTGTAGAAGGCTTTCGAAGAGCTGGCATAGCCTGACTGTTTCTGAAAGGTCTGCTTCCAGGAAGTTGGGTTAATGGAGAGTGCCGTGCCTTTGATTGACGTTGCCCCGTCCAGTAATGGTTATATTGTCAATTTTGTAGTCAAAGAACCGAAGGTGAGTCTCTAAGGCTTTCGTCTCTATTTTTCTACCTTCTCAAAAAAATTTTCTACCTCCTCAAAAAACGAAAACCTAGAGCAACAGAAAGTGGCGTAGTTGCTATGTTCCCGCTAAGGCTGGGTTTTTTCCTTTATCCCCAAATTCTTCTCTTCCTCTGGGTGTAATTAGAGCATCTCTAGAATGATTGTAGAGAAAAATCTGCTCAATTGTCTGTATAGGTCTAAACTCTTTCAGAATCCATCTGATATAAAGCAGTCCAGGTTATGCCCCATTATGTAAGTGGCGGAGTTTGAAAATTAGTGGGAGAAGCAAGTTGTGCGACTTCTTTCATCACAGTGATGTGAATTTTCTTTGCGTGACAAAGTATCTCATTCTCCTGCTGAATAACTGGAACGGGCGAGTGATTTGCTATTTCTAATATTTCTAGGCGTTTAGTTTGGGGCTGAAAGCTGGTATAAGTACAAATGGCGATGCTGACATGTCACTGAATGCTGGCAAGCAAAGCGTTGGAGGACGTGGTGAAAGCGATCAATTCTAGTTACACGTACACGGTCAAAGTGGGTTTTTTCATTGATGCTGCATCGTTAACTAACACGTTTCCTATTTTGTCCTTGTGTGTGACCTTGTATGTTGAGATTTGTCACTCGTACATTTGATTCGGAACTTTAGGGGGACCACAGTTTCAACCTCTCTTTCGCGAAGCCTTTCCTGGGTTGGCAAAAGTACTCAAATGTCACAGGCTTAGTGCTTTCAGGTTAGAAGGTTACCAATCGAAAATACCATAATCTGAGCTAAAATGCGCCCTTTTCAGAGCGATTTCGTATTTGCCATGGAATCATTCCAACTGTGAGGAAAACGCCATAATTTTCGGCTATAATGGACGAATATCGAAAAATATTCTGCATCAAATTAAGTTCAATACGGTTAGTTGAAGCCTTTCACATACTCTCTCGATCATTGCGATGATGTGATAATGGGTATTTCAGTTATGGAGAACACTTCGGGCTACAGACGATGCAGCGTTTCTCGTTCGTGAACATGCCGGTCACACCACAAAATTCTCAATAGAAAATGCCATCGGATTTGATAGCCGAGATCGTCCTATACTTGCTTCTAAAGGAATACTTGGTAGGTTTTTGATGCGTAACGGTCCATTTTTGTGACATCTTGACCATATGTTTATGCATTATCTGCCATACAAACTTTTTCGGCAAGGAGGTGTTAGAGGTTTTATGACTGATGAACTTGAACATTAAGCTCGATTAACTCAAGAATATGCTGGGCCGTTTGGTGATTCTTCATTCATAAGGCATCAAATAGATTTGCAGGTATATTTTTTTTATCTTTTTTTGATAGGTGTGAAGGCGTGTGTGATTAAACCGACAGCATGTAAGTCGAAAACCAAGAAGTAGTAGGTAAACCTTCCTGGTTTCAGCATTCCTGTATACTTCATTCATTTCCGCTTCCCTGCACAACCGCTACCCTCGCGATCGTCGTTAATCCATTGAAACAAGGCTGCTGCAGCCGCCGCTCTCGTTCGCCCTTTTCCCTCACCTCTCTGCATCGGCTCAGTTGAAAAACGTGAAAGGTTTGGGAGATCGCGAAATCCATCTGCTGGACCGAATGTACCTGGGTGGTCAGCAAGACGTGCGTGGATTTGGTCTCAACACGCTTGGTGTGAGTTCGTCGTGCTTTTTCTTAGAAAGAATTTCACCTGTGTTCTTACGCAGGGCAAAGTCATTTGGTCAACCCGGCCATTTGAAATGAGATGTATATGTGTGTACGCGCCTTGGGACGCTGAGCTCAAATATGTGTTCCTTATCTGCTGAACTCTTCTCTGAAAGGAATTATGAAGCAGAAAAGCGCAGGGGCTGTGGTCGAGGCTCACGAAAAAGAGGTCAGGGGATCAACTCCCTGGCGAGTTTGTTCTTTTGCCGTTTGCAGTAAGATAGCTAGGAAGACTCCTAACATTGCTAGTCCGACATGCTTGCGTATAGTTAACAGTAAAAAGAATTTGAGGGCAATTAATAATGAACTTGGGCGGCACCGCTCCTCACCACTTTGGGCGCTTGTAGCGCAGGCGCCAGGCATTTTTGCTTCGAACAAGTATGATATTCGTAATCAGGGAGTCAGACTCTCCCTTTGAGCGAACTTCTAGCGAATTCTGAAATTTTGACCCTAACCTCGAAAATTTGGGCAGTCACTTACTCACCGATCCACCAATCCATTACAAAAGGCTGGCACTTGTAGAATAAATTTTTAAAAACTTTTCATAATAGACGAAAATTGTGTCTGGCTTGCCCGTCTGCATCATCCAAAGATCTACAAACCATTATTTCCTAATACAACACCTTCTCTCCCCCTTCCCCCGTCGTCCATGATTGGTCAACCCAAAAAAGTGGAGTTTGAGGAGTGGTAATCCCATCACTGCCCCGCTTTTTCTCAATTATTTCGTCGCCTCAGATTTGGCGAAAAACTCGCTGTAAGGGGTAGTTTGATCCCCTGAATACGAATATCATACCTACTTGCCACGGAAAAGCATAGCACCTGCACTACGGGCACCATAGGCTTTCACAGACAAGTAGTGCTTAAGTTTAAGAGGGTCAGCTTGCAAACTCTTCGTAGATGTAGCGTCGGGCGACCATTGGTAAAATAACAGATTCAAAAAGGCTTTTCAGCCATGTTGGAAAAAAAGCAAAACAACAAACCCCGTGAGGGACCGAACCCCCGACCCCTCCGTGAACACGACCGCTACCAACTGCGCTACCTAGGCTCACATCACCAGTGCATCGGTTCTCCTTTCGATACTTTTGTAGTGCGGCTAACATGTGATTGCAGGTAAAACACTGAAAAATCAAGGGCGGCAACAAAAACCCTCCGTAACTCCTTTCAGAGAAGAGTTCAGCAGATAGTGAAAGCAGATTTGAGTTCAGCGTCTCATGCTGCGTACAGAAATGTGCACCTCATTTCATTTGGCCGGGTTGGCCTAATGACCCTTTCCTGGTCAGAGATAATTTCTACGAAATATTTTTTAGGTACGCTCTGAAAACTCGTGCCTAGGCGGTGGCGCAGCCGCATGTGGCGTGCTTCATCTTTATCGTCCTCTATTTCCACCACAGGTTTCTTCTTGATTGCCTTATTAAAAACGAGAAGGAAGATCCTGTTAAATATTGTTTTACTGACATTTGGGTTTCCAATGCATCCAAACATAGGAGCTTCTAAGTACTTCAGTTGCTGCGCAAGAACTTTCAGTGAATGAAACGAGATAAGAGATAACTTTAAAGAGGATTTAATTTTCAATCTCTTCTTAGTTTTTACTAAGTGGATGGTTTAAATTTCGTCGGTGTTTATTTATCTGGGAAGCATTTTTCGCAATGTGGCGCTGAGTGTAAGGGTAATTTCGGCATGCAGTCGTAATAACTTCGTTCAATCCAGTTCAGAATTCAAGATTAGTGTTGTTAACAGCAGAAGTTCAAGGAGCGGTGTGTTTGTATGAGTGAAATTACAGCGTGCGCCATAAATATGGTAACGAAGTAATTATGGCAAGAAAAAAGCGCCTTTTCAAATGGTACGCACGAAACTCCGCAGGTGTTTACAATTCTCGCTCTGAACGGAAAGTCTGTATATCAGTTGAGCCTTCTTTCATGTGGTGCCGTTCTTTGGTAGTGTTAATTCCGAATAGTATCCTTGGGATGATCTTTTCGGTCACAGGGGGACAGGACTATCCCTAATGTGGACCTCTTAGGTGATCCTGAAACTTTTCTGACAAAGACCGCCTTTTGTCAAGGGACACAAATTGCAGCCTAAACCATCTCAGAAATAAAGAATAACAGGTGTTGGCAAACAATCTGAACCTCCTCATCAGTTCAATGAGTTCTGATGGCAAGAATCTAGGTGTTCTGGAGATCTAATTTTTCTTCTTACTGTACTTCAAACAACGGCACTATTTACACTTTACTGCCCCACTCCTCAAGAACTGAGCCGGATTTTGATCGAAATTCGTCCATGACTAAGGATTTGGCTAGAAAGTTGTTTCCGGGGTATTTCGACCCGTAGAACACGAATATCATACCGGTTTTTTAGCGCGACAAACGCTTGCGCCACGCCACGCAGACCTCGGCGCTCCCCTCACCAACCAGTTTGTGCGGCACGCCTTTCACGCTCGCCACCACTGCAGGTCTAACAGGCTACAGGCTCACTCGCGTAGAACTAATGTGATATTTATGTTCCACGATTCAAAGTACCTTTGGAGACAAGTTTCCAGCGAATTTAGTGATCCAAGATGTTCTGGCGCCTTTTAGTGCCAGCGCTTCTGACGCCAGCGCCAGGCGTTCTAGTGGTAAACGAATGCGATGTTTGTGTTCTATGGATCAAATTACCTCTGAAGGCAGATTTCTAGCCATATCCACGTCATGGACAAATTTCGATAAAATCCGGCTCATTTCTCGAAAAGTGGGGCAGTAAAAGGGTAAATAGTGCCCAATCGTCTCTGAAAAAAGTGACATGTCGCGTGTTGGCGTAAAAGCGTACTTCAAGCTCCCACGGGGTGTAGACTGCTCTAAGATTGCGATTGGCAGCGGGGTGCCTCTAGTTTGCCAGATTCTGCCACGTTCCCGGCGATTTTCGACGGTCTTTAAATTGGTTGAAATGGCTGAAATTACGCAAAGTAGTACCTCACGACCGAACGTAAGCTGGGTCTCCGAAGTTCTGCCCCAGCCCTAGCCTAATCCTCTCCTTACCGTAACCCTGACCCAGTTCCCTGCTCCAACCCCAACTTAACCGTACCTTCTTAGGTCGAGATTGGCGGGTGGGCCTTCGAAAAGAAATCTTGCACTTGGATATGAGGCATTGCTTTGCGATTCAGCAATTTCCATCGTCTCAGCAATCGCGGCAATAGCGGAAATCGCTAATGGTAAACTAGTGCCAGTTTCTCACATCGCAAAGTCTAACACTAACCTAACTCACCGGAGACAACCACATCCATTTCCAGTAATTGTATGCAATATGTATATTTGCCGGGCTTCATCATGTCTCATTTCGGAATAGGGGTTCTGCTCCATAATTGCTTTCGATATATTACTCCCTGTGGTTCAGTATTTTCCGGTTTAAATT
Source organism: Ostertagia ostertagi (assembly GCA_036418205.1). Lineage (NCBI taxonomy): Eukaryota > Metazoa > Nematoda > Chromadorea > Rhabditida > Trichostrongylidae > Ostertagia > Ostertagia ostertagi. Next base: position 209 of record MU898734.1, on the reverse strand, counting down.
TTTCATTTCAGATGCTGTTTGCACATGTGTTTGCATCAACAGGAAGCGTTGCTCCAGTCCGATCGCGACATATCATGCGAGATCTACAAGATGCACAAAGAGTATCCATTGGTCTTGGTAAGTAGATGAGTCTTGAAGAATTCATGCGTGGTTGTTGCGTTCGGAAATGAACTTTGAGATGATAATGGATCCCAGCGAAGAAAAGATGA
>MU898723.1:0-10350 GCA_036418205.1 Ostertagia ostertagi | reverse complement strand
ATTTATTTCCAGTGGACTTGCTCTTTATTGTGGAACATTTTTCATTGTAGGGCCATATGCAGCTAAAGAGATGATGATGTGGACTCAGTCGGGATATTTCAACGACTCTCTACTAATTCGTACTGAACATGAAGAACGATTTCACACTCTCGGCGAATGGACTCGAGTTTGTGGTGGCAAGGTGATCTCAATTAATGTTAAAAGCCCAGCTTTTGATTTAAAAACGTTGGAGTTGCTTAATTGCGCTTGTGTACACCGCATTGCGTTAGGCGTCATGTGCAATACGCAATACACTATGTTACCCTCGCGAATGAGCATCGTTTTGTATCTGCTGGACTATGCCAGCCCAAGGGTGTCAAAATAATGATAGAAGCACGTAAAGGAGAGCTGCTGTCCATTGCAATATCAGTTCGTTTTTTTCAGTTGCGTGCCGAATATCTCTAAGCGCCTTTTGTCGTCAGTTTCAAGAAATCGATTAAAATTTTCGCACTAGCATCTGTCTGTTTTTTATGAAAGGAAGTTATTAATAGCAAACTGAATGATCGCGCTCTTCAAAGTTTTCTATCGCTACAGTTTAAAGATAACATCAGATAATAGAGTTTCACACTGGCATTCTTGGGGACTTTCGAGAGAAGTAATCCACGAATGTGTGTATGGAATGCTCAGTGGAAATTCCAACCTGCAGTTGTGAGCAACGGTTTTGCATTTGTCCGATAGGTCTCTCAATGGATAAGAGGTTTGGGAGTAACTGAAGTCGTCAATTTGCTTGGGTTATTTTTTTATTTGTTGTCTTCCTATGTCGGGAGCTTAATTTCTGTTTGTTTTTAGGTACCCTTCGTGCTTCCGGTAGTATCTATGGAGTCCCTCGTCGGTCCAATGGGCCCTCGTCTAAATCCTTTAGTGATTGGAATGCTCCCACCCGGCCTACCGCCTCCATTTCCCCCTCCGGTGCATGGAAGGTAATAAATTTTAAGTTTTTGAACTAGTGTTCAATGAGTTTCTTGTTTTTTGTTTATGTTCTTCTTCTTTTTTGCGTGAAAAGATAATCATTTCTGCCGGTCTTTATGATTACAAAATCCGTTTCTCACTCCACACTAACATTTTGTGTGAGCGCAGAAGTATGTTTGAAAAGAAGAGAACAAGTTTTTACGCCTAGAGTACAGGATGCGGTGCACTAAAAGAGAACAGAGTGGAGAGCATTTGTCACTTCTTCGTGAAACATATGATCCCAGCTTCTCTGTGGTGCTAATTTCTGGAAATCAAATACTGCAGCGATCCACAGTTACCTGGCAATCAGTCTGACGAAATTCTTTATTCACGATAGCTTCTTCTTTGCAAAACGTATGACTTCTGGAGTGGTTTTGCTGATAAAATTGACCAGAGAACTAAATATTATACATACTTCGAATATGAGTTCGTTTCAGTGAGAGTGTCAGTGAGCTGTCGTTTTTTCATGTGGCTTCAAAACGAGTTCTTGAACTGTTATACTCGGTAGCACCCTAATGGTGAGGCCAAAAAGCAGCACTTCGTTAAATATTCATCCGAAAAGCATTAATTGGCAACTGAGGATTCCCTAGATTTCGTGCTTCCTTAGCTATCACAATTTCTCAGAATTTTTTTCGTTCAAGATTCACCCACTTCGTTCCCGGCATAGCTCCTCCACAAGCTCATCATCAACCACCTATGACTCACAGCTTGCCACCATCGGAACCCCTCGATGCAGGAAGCAGCCTCTCGCACACTCCTGATAGCGAGCAAGAGGTAGTTTTGTGAATGTGAAGTATGTTCTTTGAGGGTAATTCCAGTATACATTTCTAGATGTTTAACCATACTAAGGCACACAATGATGCGAACACGCTTGTACCAAGCCTTCGCCACATGGCTGTGTCTACTACTGAACCACCAGAGATGGTATCTGTGTCGGTTGGAACAGATTCCCCTATGGTTCGCGATGCAGGTTGTCAAACTACTCCACTTATCGTAAGTTTTCCATTCTCAGATTCAGACCTGCGGTTTTCTCTTAGTTTTTCTGGAATGAAGGCTGGCAGTAAAATGCGCTGCTGGAATACATTCCTCTGTTGTCCTTCATTTAACCCTCTTTTCCACTATTCTTACGCAAAAATTTTAGAACTGTTCGATGTGACTAGTTGTAAAAGTAGCAAGGCTGGCGTTTAAGGCCAGATGATTGTTTCCTGTCATACACTCCGTTGCAAAACCATTCGACATGCCCCATACCTTTCAATCAGTCGTTGAGTCGATGCGTACATCTTCGATCCGTTGGTCACATATTAGGTTGTCTCGAAAGTTCGTGCGTATTTTTTGGATCTCATGCCACAAGCTCCTTCAACAAATTCAAAATGTGTTCACGTAGGCTGTGGATAGGGCACACTGTGCAGTAGCTTATACCCGAATCCTGCCCACCATCGTCGCCTTCTTCGAGTTCAAAGTGGAAAGAGAAAAGAGCTATGTTTTTCGCGCTCTGACTTAAGCAGCTCTACTGAGCCACAAACCGATTGAAGCCTGAAGCGGCATCTGCATCGCGATACATCTCCTCGCCCTCACCAACAGTGAGGTATCAGAATAGCTGGATCTTCTCTGCCCAGGAGACTACAGCCGGTAGAAAAATCCACGTTCAGAGAGGCCATCAGTGTCGGATTTGGAGAATCTGTGCTCTCTCGTGGGAGTCACTCCACACGGGGCTACCTGCTTTGTGGCAACCACATCCTGGTGTTCCAGATGCACAATGCGTAGAGGTTCTCGCTCCTTCGTAGAATGGTTGAAGCCTCACCAAAGATTCCCTCATGAGTTGATCACTGATGACAGGAGTGCGGCACGAGTCCCGTCTACAATTTGTGTCCAGCTCCATCCGTACGCCCTGGTTGAACAAAGCTACTACTGCAGTTGAGAAGCTCAGGTTCCATGACAACCACACCTAGAATCTCCAGGGACTAGATCGGACAGAAGAGGGTGAAAAGTGAAGAAATTCACCACAAGGTCGTGCTCCACCTCTTTTGGAGCGTTATCGAGTAAGCCACTAGAGACATGTCAATCATTATAGATATGAATTCACTCAAGTGTAGGGAGATCAACGGCAGAGACTCACGGTGAAACCCCAACAAATGTCGTTAAAACTCGAAAAAGTGTGTACGCTCCACAACACCCGAGGCCACACATTTCGATAATGAAGCGATTCTGAATATCGAAGCCCAGCTGAAAAGGCCTACCACATTCATCGTGCAGCGGTAGTCATTCTCTTTCGGAAGACATCTGCCCTTTCTGCTCAGCCGCCTTCTTGACGACAAAAAATACGATTCCCATTAGCACCTCAAAATCGACCTCACTGCCTTTTTCAGCTCATAACTGCCAGCCCTTTGAGAGTTAAGTTGCCAATCTTTGGTTGGATGTTGGTAACAAGTCACTGATAGTGGTGGTACATATAATGATGATAGGTTGCACACGTGCTTGGAATAGTGCAGGCTCAAAAATAAGTTCAAAATACGCACGAACTTCTGAGACAACCTAATAGTTCTTACTGTCAATACGTTTACTATATAGTCAAGCGCTACTCAAAGATTACGCACGGATCTAGGAAAGGGCCTCAAGGTAATAGCGTCTCATGGCGAGCTCGTAGGCTACTTATCTACACCCTGCACTGTTACTATTGTAAAGTGTTGCGGAAAATTTTTGCTGTAAAAAAAATCGTCAAGATCTCTGCTATGTCGTATAGTTTTACAACAGAGTGCATTTCCATTCGAATTTTTATTAATTCCTGACAGGGTCAAATTAGCAAGTATATTTACTCTTCAAAAGGGAATTTTTCAGGTTGCTGCCAAGGATGCTGCGCGTATCCTCTCCGAACTACTTAATCAAGTTGTTCATGTAACGTAATTTTAATGACATATACGTATGCCATTTCTGCTACTGCTCCAATGCTGCGACTTTTCTGTTTTTCTCCCTACTGCTCCGCACATTTTAAAGGACTCTTATTGTTATGTTGGTTTTATATATCAATATTCATGGCGTAATTCAAGTTATCGGTGGTTTGCTGCTCCCTATCAATACGTGACATGGAAATTATGAAATCCATCCGTTTTCTGTGTAATCAATCATTCGTCGTCTCTTATGGCCATTACTTTGAAGTGGACAAAATATTTCGATCCGTTACTTTTTATAGGCAAAGTATTCGCACTGAGTTTATGAATTTTATCTTAGGTATTCGTTTTTTTGTAACGTACGCAAGCAAATTGTTACATAGTTAATCATTCGAAATATGACAATCACTTTAATTGAAATAGCGCCTTATTGTTATCCTATTCTCTTGTGGCCGTTCACATGTGTCCTTATGGCTGTTCGAGAATATAATGTCATTCGAATTTGCTTTCTGATGACGGTGCATTTCTGCTGATGTTGCTCGTCTTTACGAGGGGATGTGTGATAGACCTCATCGCCCACCCGTTGCTGTCCTTTCAGGGCGATTGCTTTACATACGGTTGTAGATGGACTCAACCTTCATCGCTCTTTTCCTTTATTAAAGAAAATAGCCATTGCCGTGTTTTCGATCGACCGCAATATCTGTAGCTGATCGCCAGCCGACTATGCTTATTTCGTATGGCATAAATCTGAAAATAACTGTTGAAGGTGGTTTGTTTTTTATTTTTTATATGCATGGTACACGAGTTTAGATATTCTTATTTTATTGACCTCTTCCCATCATTCTTTATGTGGTCCTCTCTATTTCCTTGTTCTGATCCATACTGATCCTACTGTCAACTAACCAAAAATATACTTCTTATGGGCTCGCCTACTCTCGTCGTCTCATGCTCTACACACCTGTATATACTATACTTACTGTTCACTCTGTCGCTATATCTTTCTCGAGCTATACTGACTCCTCACGGAAAGTAGATGTTGGAAGTCGCAGTTTTTGCTATCTCGTGTCAGCTTCTTCTCCGTATTCTTCTCCCCGCACTCTGACAACGTTCTTCTTTGTAACCACAGTAAATACCATCATCTCGCACATAGATCTTCTCATAATTACTCTTCGTCTCTCCTACGATCCACGATGACCTCGTTCTCTACAGTTTCTGCTACACATCATATACCGCTTAGCAAGTTGGATCTACTATTCTACGCGGTCCTCGCTAGCACTTGAATCTAGTCTTGAGTAGTACCGGTCTATATGGCATCAGTATCTGACCCTGACTCCGTCCTCCTTATATTCAAAGCAAAGCTCTCTCTTGGCTCGCAGTACGTAGATCTAACTCTTCTGCCTCTCTTCTCTTACTCAACTTCTTATGTCTCGTCACCGTTACAAGCTGCTCGCCCTGTTGGATCCACCGTACTTCAGCGTTTGACCTCTAGGCTCACACAAAGTCCTCTCTCGTCCTCACTTGCATTTCCTCTATTTCGCATCTTTTGACGTGTCATTCTCTCGTGCAGTCCGCTCTCTCTTATCTTCCCCTCCCTTCTACCAATAACTCATTCCTTCTCTGCAAGAGGTGCTCAATTTGCGAGCAAGGCGTCATTCAGAAAATTTCGCTAAGTTGTTGCGTAGCGGGTGGCTTGTCTGGACGTTATGTAAAGCACACTGAAAAACAATTAGTAGTCATGAATATACTTAAAGTGAGAAAGCTATGTATTCGCCTCGCTCTTTATCGAGGAATCACTGCTGCGTTCGTCAACTTCCTAGGCTTATCACTGGCTTGAGGTGGATGAAATAGAAGCGCGGGGTGGTGCGAGGAGGGAGGGGGGGGGGAATGGCGATTGGCGCGGTGAACAGCGATCGCGAGTCTGCTCGAAACTTATTCGGCGAGCGGAGTTCGCATTTAGCTCATGGAGTGGAGAGGTCGCAAACTCTGGGACCGTGGGAGGAAATCGCACCGGTGACATCAATTCACTGCAGAGGTAGAATTCAAACGGCGCTGAGTAAGAGAGGGCAGACATGGGAGAGAGAACGAGTTTTGTGGAAAACATTGATAATGATTCGTTTGACTGCTTCGTATCTTCCACAGATCGATGGAATGAAGCACAAGCTTGCCAGAGGCTACAAGGAGGATAACCAGTATTTCAATTTCATACGGTGAAAATGAATCTGAACACATCTATAGGCTTAGCTTTGCATCACTACCGGGCAGGAACTTTTGAATGGCTAGCTTCCACAGGTCATAGCAATAAGGAGTAGACTTTCAAATGCCTTTGCTACTTCGAACCACAAGTGCGAGCGTGGCGCTTCCCAAAAGCGGGAATTAATGGCGGCAACTGTGCTTTAAATTCGATTCATCACAGGCGAAAATTGTTCTAGACGGATTTCGATGTATTCGGATTGAATATAAGAGCAATGAAATACAACAATATGAAAGGATGTCTCGTGGAAGCTGAAGCGTTATAGAATTTCAGAGAAAAGCCAGCTAGTTTTTGAAGGAAAGTATTTCATACAAGCATAAATTGCGCGTGTGGCATTAAAAAAATTATCAGTGATATATTAGAAAAAATTAATTCTTTTGAATGTCTATTTGCTTTCACCCGCCGAATACAGGCTTTCGTGGTGAAGGAAGGATATGGCCCTGCCAAAATCTCAAAAATCGAAGTGTGGGCTCAAAAACCAAGGAGAAAATGAATGAACGGAACGGGATTTTTTTTCTAAAAGTGGGATCGAGCACGTATTAAAAAGCGCATGTTCTGTACTTTATTATGGTACTAACAGTTGAACACAGAAATGAAAAAGAAGAAAGTTATGGTTATCTAGAGCAAAAAAAAACCAGCATTTGCGCGAAGCAGAGTGCGAAAGGGTAAAGCGCGATGTCGAAAGCTTTAGAGAGGATCAGCGATATCGGATACTGACAGAGATCAGCTGAGGGTTTTGATCAAACCAAATCTGCAAAGAACTGTGGAAAAATCCGCTTCTGAAGGCGTTACTGAAATGGGGCTCTCAAACATAGAGGTAAAGGTAAAAAAATTCAAAGAACTTGATAAGTGGGTGCCGCTAACTCTTCTTTCAGTCCCATCGCGCACTTCTACCGATACACAAGTTGAATCAAGTGAGCTACGAAACTGTGGTGCAAACATTTTGTGCACTAAATCTTTGGCCTACTAAATGTCACTTTTGCGGCTATCTGAACCGTCTTCCCAAAGAGATCAAGCAATGCAATCCAACATGGTGGTGAAACTGCTTTCGCCGAGCTCTTCATCTACGGAGCTACAGCACTTGCATCATCTGGCTCACTTAACTCACTCCTTGTTGGCGAAGGTATGGGGATTCTAATACTTTTTTTTCGTTCAAAATGCTCTCTTTGAACTATATGATATGCGCTTTTGAATTTGTGGGTCAAAGTCGGCGGAAACTCTCTAAAAAGCCGAGTAGTTTTGACATCTGCTGTTCTTGCCTTCTCTATCTGATGAGCGCAATGGGAGGACGTTCCACTGCATAGTACCCGTCTAATCATAAGAGCACATGAGATACGGAGTCCGCGCTACTTCTTTGGAGTTCCACTGCAAAATTTTAAGGCATCTTTAAGGCAATATGTATTTATAAGAAAACAAGGCTGCTTTTACTGAACAGATTACTTTACATTGAGTTGCTCACAGTAATTTGTAGGAACTTTTGTCTCATGCGGAGCGTCACGTATACTTTTTTCATACACTATGAGCATAGCATTGTGCTAAAGTGATTGCAGAGATTCGTTCCCATTGTCAGCTCTATCGTAACTGCGGGCTTAGACTCACCTTCTGTTACTTGCTTATGTCCTTACCAGTTGGCGCCGCACGCATTGCGCGCGCAACACAGATCTGCGGCGAATTTTGATGGTGCGACGAAAATTTTCAAATTTGGCTTGATACACCACGAATATCTGAATTCTCAGCTAAATTCTATCCGCTCCATCATCGACGGCTTTCAACCTCTTTTTCTTCGTCAACCATTATCCTCTTTTTCTCGGTCTCCGGACTGCTTCCGGACAATAAATCTCGTGGCAAACTCCGCCTACTTCGGTGCGTGCCCCGCCCACCAATAGCATTTGGCCCCCTTCCTTTCGCCGACCTCTACCCCTTTTTTCACCGGTCTCTGGGACCTCTTGGAAGCAGCTGATCTCTTTTCCCTCGCCAACCTCTAACCCCGTTTTCCCTATCTCTAGGACTTCTTGGAGCCGAGTTATGAATTTTCGTCGCAAACTCCGCCCACTTTGGTCAAGCCCCGCCCACCGATGACAGCTGGGCTCCACTCCTCCACCCACCTCCATCCACCTTTTTCCCTGCCTCCGGGACTTCTTGGAGCCGAATTACAATTTCGGCGCAAACTCCGCCCATATTAGCGCACGCTCCACCCAACCGTAGCAGTTAACTTCTCTTTCTTTGCTGACCTCTATCCACTTTTTTCCCGTTCTCCAGGACTTCTTGGAACCGAGTTATGAATTTTCGTGGCAAACTCCGCCCACTTTGGTCATGCCCCGCCCACCAATGACATTAAGCTCCACTCCTCCACCCACCTCTATCCACCTTTTTCCCGGCCTCCGGGACTTCTTGGAGCCGAGTTATGAATTTTCGTCGCAAACTCCGCCCACTTTGGTCAAGCCCCGCCCACCGATGACAGCTGGCCTCCACTCCTCCACCCACCTCCATCCACCTTTTTCCCGGCCTCCGGGACTTCTTGGAGCCGAGTTATGAATTTTCGTCGCAAACTCCGCCCACTTTGGTCAAGCCCCCCACCATTGACAGCTGGCCTCCACTCCTCCATACACCTCTATCCACCTTTTTCCGGCTCTTTAAGACTTCCCCGACCCGAATTATGAGGGCTTGTAGAAAATGCTGTACACTTCAGAGCGCGCCCCGCCCATTCTGGGCAGGCCTCCGCCCACGTCATGTATGCAGGAAACACCTTAGACATTGCTCCCTTACACCAAATTGTTTTCTGCTCTGTAGGCTTCTCCCAACCGAGTTATGAAATTTTTCATAAAGCACTGCTTTTTTAGAGAACGCCCCGCCCACCGGGGGTGGGTCTCCCTAATTCGATGTACTTACCAATGCACACCTTAACCCACTTTTTGGCCCAGTTTCGAGGTCGTTTTGTCACTGAAATCGAAATCTTGGTCTTCGGTACAATTCATTTCGACGCACGCCACGCCCTCTGTGGGCGGGGCTCCGCTTAGCTGATGTGTGTTTTGTATTACGTGAGACCCTGCCCACCCATCCCACACTTGACCCGGTCCCTCCAGGTGGATCCCGAGGAGCTAGGGAATTTCGTGACAGACATACAGAACGACACACGACACACGACACACGACACACGACACACGACACACGACAGACGAAGCGCTTTATAGTAAGTAAGGATCTCACTCTCCGTTTCTTTCATTCATGACGCAAAAGCATCTTATAAAGGCGTAAGAAACATAAGTGATATTACTCAACTTCCAAGGTGGAATTTTGTCTGGTGGTGTATCACAGCGATAACTGAAGCTTGATTTCATAAATCCACTTGGTTGTTTAATTAGACGATGATCCATGGTTAAATACATGCGCCAGGATCACATTGGTGTGGCTCTTGCACACGAATGCGAGTGTATTGGTGTGAAATGGGCCGACAGTAAAGAAAAAATGAAAAGAATCCGTCGATAACGCCTAGGTTAGAATCTCACTCAACTAGGAATCATCTTCCTGATCGGCTGTGCTAAGGGAATGAGAGACTAGCGCGGAGAGGAGAGTATGAGGGAGAGAGCGCTACAGATGAGAGAGCGCCAGACAACAGCCTGATAAGAAGAAAAAAGTCTGCAGCTTGGGCAGCTTACTTTGCAAGGCCCAAGCGCTCTTGTCGGGGTTGTGCTTTTAAATGACGGAATGTTCACCGCAAATGTCTCAACTCAGATAGCATTCCAGCAGCATGGCATCTGTGCTGCCGAAAAAAATTCAAATGCCTGGCACGGCAGCATGTGCTGCTGCCTGCCGCCCAAGCTCTGTGATTGGTCTATTCGGATTGGGGTGGAGCGAGGGCGGGTCTCCAGCACAACTGCCATGGACCAGGAGAGCCCCAACAGGAGCAGGACCTGCTGCCCTTCGCCGGAGGCGCGAGAACACAGAAGGACTCCGCGTGCTCAACCAATAGGAGACGAGCCGCTCGTCTCCTATTGGTTGGCACGCCCTACTGCCGCAGTCAGGCTGGCAGCACTACTGTCAGGTGCTGCCAAGCTGCTGTCCTGGTGCAGTTCGCGGCGGGACCAATGAGGGTCCCTCCGCGATTTCTACCGCGGGACACTCGATTGGCGGGAACAATTAATTCGCTGTGACGTCACAGCTTTCGCAAGTACTGGCGTTTGCTGCCTTGCTGCTGCTTGGTCCTGCGATCCGTACCCTTCCCAAACC
>MU898717.1:0-12765 GCA_036418205.1 Ostertagia ostertagi | reverse complement strand
TGAAGCCGTAGGTTTGAGCTTTCTCATCGCGGATTCCGCAAAGCGCTGGTGTCGAGCCCCCGTAAAGGGCACGCTCGACAATTCTGCTGGCTAGAAAGAGAAGACTGTGTGTGGACCTGAATAACAAGGGACAAATTACAGGGCCGACTACTCCGCGTTCCCACTATGTGACGTCACCGTCGTCTCACAGCGCAAACATTTCACCAAGAAGTGTAAGCTTCTCACCACAGAGTAACTCAAGCGGAAGCTCCAGCAAAAGTAATCCAATGAAAAAGGTATGAAGTCAGTAAAGGCGAATGCTGAATAGAGGAAACATTTTCAAGAGGCCCTGAAACTCTTCCTCAACTAAATTTACAGAAATAATTGAGGAAGAGTTTCTACGGGTTATGCGCTGGTTCTATCATAGATAGTGATGGAAAGCTTTTGCAAGGTAGGGTCGACAAATAGATCCGGATACCCATAATGAGATGCGTACCGATATGCTCAATGGAACTCTTCTTTGAGTGGGGTTGTAAAGTGACGCAATTGTAGTGGTTTGTGCAACAATGGAGGTGTGTAATCAATTTTTATGTGTTTGCTCTTTTTTTTCGCTTTCAGTACCTAAAGTGAGGAATTTGTCGAAATTTCATAAAAACTTTTGGAGGATTCACGAAAAGTTTAAGTTTATTTCTGTGCTACAGCTGCCACGGGTAGCCGTGGGGTAAAAGGCATGGTATGATTTCCTCGCAAACTCGTCGACCCCTACGGTAATGAAACTATTTTGTTGGAGGTTGTTCAGTTAGGTTGCTGGAACCAGAAAAAGAACAAACTTGTCGAGGAGTCAACTCACGACCTTTTATGAACTTTGGAGCATTAGCATTGCGCTCTTCTGCGTTACACCTCCATAAAACTGCTCCGCACATTTCAAAAGCAGATTTGGGCTCAGCGCCTGAGGCGAGCATATCGGCATGCATCTTTTGTGAGTGTCGGATCGACCTGCTGACCTTTCATTGTCAGAATATACAAGTTCCGATTTCAAAACACTTTCAGATAATAAAAAAGTCGCCGCTGGGTGTCCGTTCACGATGGTCGGCCTGTAAGCCCGATACAACGATGACATACCTATGCAACCCAGCATTTCCAGATCGATATAGCAGGCGAGTTTTTAAATTCAGTCGGGTTTGAGAGAGATTTGTTCTAATCTGAGAGTGATCCCTTGAGGTCATTGTACAGAGTTTCGTCAGGAACCCTGGTATAAACCTATGTATAGCACACGTCCCACTCGTATTGGTATTCATACGGTAATGAAGGGCTCAGTGTTGACTGACTTCATTGTGGTATGCGCTGTACCCGCGGTTTCCATTCAAATCGTGGACTCATTTGAATGGCTCAATTACTTGTGGAAACCATTTGTTGTGGTCGTTGTCATGACCAGGTGAAGAACGGTCGAGGATTTCCTCGACCATAGCTCTCTACCATGCGAGAGTAGTGCCGAGAGTGAACATCCGCGCGGAGGGCACAGACGGCACGCGCATGGCGAGTGTGAAATGTCCGCGCGAGAGATCGTGTCTGATCGGGCAGAGAATCCTCGACGTGCCGTTGAGGAATCCTCAAGCGATATTCACCCTGCCTGGCATGTCATTCTTGACGACGTGAATGAACCATTTATTCTTCCTTGAGCGAAAAAAATTCTAGGGTATAGCCGGTATTCGATCCTCCTGATTTCTTTCTCCGGGAGAGCCTTAGCGTACATGCATCTTTCACCATCACAGTCCCTTTTTTTCAAAAAGTCTTTCTCTAGAGGACTTTTTATCCTCAAAGGAATCGCACACCAGCTGTGGGAATAATGCATGCTTGTTGTAAGCAAAAGGTGCAGGCAAGGTTCTCCTGGAGCTATCTGGAGTGCAAGCCATTTCTTGAAGGGGTTACTTTGTTTCGTCCGGTATTGTCCGTAACGCGTTGAAGTATTGTCGGTTCTAATGATGACTTGTCATGAAAAAATAAAAACTTGACAAAAATTTCCACTCTACCGTAATATGCGCAGCGTGGGTCTATCCGTCTTTTTCTCTCTCGAAGTTGAACCGCACTTATCTACAAGGATCTTGGTTTATTTTATCCGGTTCGGAAAAGAAACCCTCTATATACGAAGTTATTACGAGAACATGGCGTTCATAACGTTGCCATATAGAAGTTATGAAATTTGTCACCGAGTTTACGCAGCTAGAGAGGTGTTCCTGATGGGACCCGTTGAAAATGCCTGCAATTTAGAGGATTCCACAATAAGGTTGGAGGTCGAAGAAGGGGAAATGCATCCAGTTTGTAAGGTAGGTCCCCTAATGGTGGGTGACATGCGTGCTTCGCAGCAAAGGGTATGCCCTCAGCGGCTTGGCAGGACCGTAGCCACGCCGCTTGTGATGTGCACCCCTTCCGGATAGAACACCTTCGCCTCTGGTTTAGCGCGACCCTATCAGTGCGATGACTTTGGCATGCCACAGAGCCTCGTCATTGTCATGGTTTGTAGCCAAATTGTGTGAGTCATAAAATCTAATGTGATGGGGATTTATAATAGACGTTTATTTACAGTGCATCGGCCCGTTCCGGACGTTCCGCAATGTCATCGAATTCGCTGTCGCCCAGTCCTCGTCGTGAATCCAATGGGTCTTGCTCGTACATAGTTCAGAATCCACTGTATCGTGATTAATTCCAATTCCTCATTTTTTACTTTTCAATTCTATTTTTTATTTGAAGTTGTAAACAGTCGTGTGTATTCCGAATGATGGATATTCGCTGAACAATATGTAGTTCATTTGTAATCAAAAGAAAATCGTTAAAATGAATCTTGACAGGAGCTAGCTTCGATGCTTTAATTCATTCTTATTTTACTGCTTTGGACTATGGGAGCGTGGTCCAGGTATCCGTGTCTTCTGCGCACGACTTGAATGAGTGGAGCTTACTAGGATAGGAGCGCAATTTAGATCGCAGTGTGTAGGCTTGGTGTGCTACTGAAGGCTGCAGAGCGAAAAGTTCCCACCGTTCAAAGTAGCCGCAAATCTCAGAAATCATGCCGTGCTCGCGTTGTCCGATTTTGCAACTGAACTGCGAAGCTTCCAAAATGGGCTTGATGGGGGGAGCCACCAACTGTCGATTGGCCCTAGCTGCTAACCCTTAGACTACGACTTTTTTAGAAACAAGTTATCGATGTGTTTTGTGTAGTAACAGTCGCTCCTAGCAACAACTAATCATCTGTAGAAATTTGGCTGACGCGCGCTGGGTTTGAGCTGGGATTCGATCCAGAGACCATATGCGCGGCAGTGGCCCCTCCTGTCACCACACCATCTCCGCTCGAATGAGCATTTTGAACAGTTCAAAGACCATTCAACAAATACACATTTGTCACATCTCATTCGTGTGGAAGAAGGCAATGTCCGGTTGGGAACACACTTGAAAAGAATTGCAAGCCGCACTTTGTAGAAGTGCTGCTCCCCTGCCTACAGGCTGCGCCCACCGGCTGCTTCTCCTCTAACGAATTTTCGCTGGTTTTTATGCTCGAAAGCTGCGTCATCATAGGAGTGTTCTACTACCACTTCCGCATCAAACGAACTGACAAAACTCCGGAGGTTGGAATTCCAACGCAGTCGTAAAACGCTGTCGTCCTCTAGCTGGCTTGCGGCCGATAAAAACCTCCATCCGTCATCGGTTTGCTTATGTTTCACCTGTTTCACATAATTGAGGGAAATATTAGAACCATTAACCAATACAAAGAGTGTGAGACTCGAAAACTACCTTTTCGGGAGCTGTGCACACTGCCCAGTGACCTGTGGAACGACTTGCTTATCAACTTATCCAGCGTAACTCGCTTAGACTTCTGATACTTCGCTGACAGAGTAAGAATTACCAAGTTTCTAGTTGTGCACAATTCCGCCATAAAGCGGGCCCTCCGATCTCAATAAGTGCCAAAACTGTGGTAGTGTCTTTGACTACGAAGTGGGACACATGTGTACCACCAGTAGTCAAAGATTAACTTACGCAGGATGACTCGCTTTAGCTTCTGACGACTAACTGTCATAGTAGGAATTAGAAAGCTTCTATATGTGCACAGTTCAGCCATCAAATGAGCCCTCCTGCCTCAATATTCCCTGGAACTGTGGTAGTGTCTTTGACTACAAAGTGGGACACATGTGTCCCACCAGTAGTCAAAGGGTTTAAGGACGAATTCCGATGGGAAAGCGGCATTATCAATTGCACAGTCGAAAGATAGAGGAATGTCGGTTAATAAGAATAACCCATGGATCGGAAATGGGAGACCTTCTGTGCTCGGTTATTTGCCCTGCAATGCAGTGCTCATCAGTGCTGCCGTTGTCACGCAGACGCCCTCTGCTTGCTGACGTAAAGTCAGAACGCGCGAAGGGGATGGCAAGTGCAGGCCGCAAAGACGCTGGTTACCGCCGTGCCTAGACATTATCATGATTTGAATTCGATCGGGATTTTTTTTTTGAATAACAGTGCGTATAACTGACAACCTTTTTCCTTCTTTCTCCTTTTTCTATCTTCCAAGGCAACCTCGAACGGGCTTTCATGAGGATTTGCTATCTAGCATTCATAGCTGTAGGGGTCTACTCTAGGACTGTCCATCGGAAAGTTTTCAATGAGGAGATGGGGCTCGTATTTCGGCCATTATCCAGGAAGAGGAGCAGAAGTTACTACGGTCAGAATTTTGTTTGAGATAGTAAGTACATTGACAATTTTCCCGATCCTTCGCCTTTTTTTCACCTTCCAAGTGACTCGAAGAATGTACCTCAAGGAATTTTTTCGAGGATATGCTCTAAAGGGTCTGGGTGCTACACAAGTAGGGTGGGCAGCCTTTCGAACACAAAAAATATGTAAGTGGCAATGCTGCCCGCTACTATACTGTTAGGAGAATCGGGGAGTTCGTGAGCCACGGGGAGTGTAGGCAATTTTAAGGGGGGGGGGGGTGGGTCCGGGGGGGACGGCACGCTCGCCTCCGCGGGGGCCAGACGAAGGCAGCACATGTGAGATCACACGTTCGAAACTGGTGTGGTCTGAGTAGACTGACAGTTAGTAGTAAGCAGCGAGGAAAAAAGGTTTCAGGGGAGGGGCCTCTCTCTCGCGGAAAAACAAAGCAATGTCGGCACACCAAGGAACAAACCGGCGCGAAAGGAGAGCAATTGCTGTAACAGATCCCACCGTCCATTGAGAAATTTTCAACGAGGAGGTGAGGGTCGTATTCAACCATCATATAGGAAGAGAGAAAGCAGAAACAGGATGCGCATTTCAGGAGTTTTACGCCACGCCTGAAAACGAGGTGGATGGGAAATTTTACGGTGGAATATTCTCTCGAAGCAGAACCTGTATTCCTTACCCTTACAGCCTATAAAAAATTAGGTCGGTGCATGATTCCCTAAACGCCTGATTTTTTGTACGTCGGTTTTGAGATCATGTTAATTAGGGTGGAATTTCTTCCTGGAATCGCCTAGACAGAGATGCACGAGCGCGACCGCTGGCACGAGTCCTGGCCTACAGGGCGGATGTAGAGAAACTGCATATTCGAGAGTCTCCGAATTTTGCTGAACATTCTCCGCAATGAGTGGTGAACATTGTCATAAAAATGTATGCTGTGGACGGCTGACACAACAAGACGTCAAGACGATGGCCACGAATCTCCCTTCAGTAAAGGGTTCAAAGCGTAACATCAAGACGTGAATGTTGTAATGTACCAGAAAATTGGGGAAATTAAGCTCTAATTAACCCTTTAAGCTTCTTTAACCCTAAGATTTCTAATTTTGGGTTTGTCCTAGATTTCGAACTGAACGGTCCACCATTTGAAAAATTTTCATGGTACAGGTTTCTTTATGATTAATTTTGTACAAAACTGGAGTGTGGTTACATTTTGTAAAGTTTCCTGTTGCGCCAAAACCATATAAGAGCACCGTCGCACGCGCTTTGCTCTGTCGAAGGTGAACCATATCCAGAAGAAAAAAAAAGAAAAAATGTGGCTAAATCCACGTAATGTAATCACCGCTCGTAGGCATCAGCTTCAGGTGGGAAAGAGGGGATCAGATTGTTCAGTTGTTTTTTCAACATTCGATAGCATTCAACGAAAGAGCAAAAATTCCACATTGTGTGAATGTCACCTTACTAAAAATTCATTATAAATGGTATTATCCAAGGTTACGAATACTTGTTTTTGCTCCAGAGATGGAATAAACTCTTTTTTCACGTTTTGCGGTTTCGCTCTTGGCCAAGCGACAGAAAAGTTTTTAACATTATGATGATGTATCTGACACTTCCAAGTGCACTATTACTCAAATATTTCTAACATCGGCATCAATCGGAATGACAAAGTAAAATACGTGAAAGAATGCGCCGGCAACTGCAAGAAAGTCCAGAGAAAGTCTGGAATGCGCCGCGCGCTCGATGACCGCTCAGAATCGCTCAAGGATATATCCGTTGTTTTCTGGTTTGTACAATCTCCCTCCATTTCAGGGTGGAATGATCCATGAGCAAATTTATTTTTCCTTTTTCGCAGCTTCTCCCCGTTAGTGTAAGTTTTGGAATTGATCCACGCTGGTGTCTGTGTTTCCCTGTTTTTCATCCTTACTAGTACTTCGGTGTTGGAGTCTCTCTTTCGGACCAGTCATGTGCCGTTGGCCCTGCAATGCCGCAGAGAGCAATGAAAGAGGTTTTCGACAGTTTCTTTATCTACTTTCTTCATTGTCGGGTCACATCGCGGCTTACGTTTCATACTCAAACCCCATCCTGCTAACTGCAGTGTGCTTCCGACTGAGCACACGGTTTTCACGATCGGCTGCACCAGCCGCGCTATAGAAACGTCAGACTACCTTGTTATCCTGGGTTGAATCAGCTAAATCTGCGCTGAAGAACTTGTGAGGTTAGCTGAAGTTCTAAATCTTAGTATATTCGCCGATGAGCCGTTACAGCCACCTTTCGTTCTAAATTGTGGCCAGACAAATTTCCTTTTCGCAGCATGTTCTGAGATCGGAACCCGACTGCGTGTTCTAGCCTTTTCCACACAGAGTTCATCGTTGAGGCTCGTACAGTGATCGGCGCTTCTCCACATTACATCACATAGCTTTCTAAGAACATGCAAGTATTTAGGTGGCCTTCTCCGGCCTCCATTATCTCAAAGGTATGCCCTACAGTCAAACTGGTGTGGGTTTTGCACACGAAAATGAATGCAGCGGTCACGAAGAGGACCGGCTGTGAAGAAAAAAGGAAAAAATTTGAAAACGAAAACGCTAAGGTCAAAGAGTAATTGTTTTTGTAATTCGGCTGTACCTAGACACTAAGACAGTGGGCATAAAAGAGAGAGCGTCCGCGAGAGAGCACAACGGATGGAAGAGTGCAGACACCCGCACCATGCGAAGGGGGGAAAAACGGAATGGAGGAAGCAAGCAGGGGTCTGATCCGTCAAGAGGGGTGCCCTGACCAGGGTGAAAATCGTGTCGAGTACGTGGTCGCAGAAGTACGACCCCCCCCCCGAAATCGAGATCCTGGCACGACCCCCTAAAACAGAGCAAATTAATTCAATTAATTAATCAAAAATCCTGCAAAATAATGTTATGGACGCCTCATCTTGTCATCTATGCACTGTCTTTCATCGCTGCACACTTTTGTGTATTTACTGAAATATCGACTCGAGGAAAGAGGCATTAACTTTGTGTGACCTCAAAGTCAGGTTCGTTCAGAAATGCACAGAAATCCTGAAGGCACGGGGTTGCGATTTAATCTTGATTCCTGCTTGAGTATATCAAAACAGCCGAGTGTATCAAAGGCCGATTCAACGGCAGCTGCGGCGCGATTGTCACTGGGTCAGATTTGCTGAAATCCCGAAAAAAAAACCGTCGAAATCTACACCCTCGATGAAAAGGTTGCATTCCTCCATTTCATAACCTTTGAAGCAGTTTGAGGTAGGGTTAGATAGAGCTGGATTTCGCGTTTCCAAGAAGTATTGAAATTGCTCTGAAAGCCTTCCATGCAGAAAGATAGGGTCTCTCAAATTTCGTCGAGTAAACGTCGAGGACGCTGAAATTTTCACGCGAGTTTTTGCCACTTCAAGAGCAATATCTCTCTTAATCGTAAGATCCTGAAAAAGGAAGATAGTTTTGGAAAGCGGAAGGTTTGCGCTTTCTGATGGTCTTCTTAGCTTTCTTCTACATTCCTAGTTGAGAAGATATCTGCGTCGAGTATGTATCGAGGACGGATCCGGCCACCTGAAAATCCGCTCCCTTCTTCACCATTGCAAGTGTAATTGTTGGCAACGCTTGAAATGGGTCTAGAAAACATCCTCCCAACATAAGCAATAGGAAAAGGGGCAATCGTCATCATCGAATTTTGTCTGGTATAGGCCATGCATCCGACCTCACTCGAAGTTGCAGAATCGATTCGAAGGTGTCATATGATCATGACCAGTTGACAGAAGCTGCATTGTAGTAAACGCATTTCGTACTCCTACAACCTTGCGACAGGGTCCCTAACAACAGTGTCATTCTCAGCGAGGTATTAAGGGAGAAGGAGCGAGCGATAGGCAGGAGGTGCCTTTGCAGCGCGTGCGCACATGTGGCAGTCTTCTTTGCGGGGATGCACTTTCATTCTTTGTACTGCCTTCAAATACGCCCTTCTCATGAAGGTGGAGGAATGGAGCGACTGAACCTGCAAAGAAAATTTAATATCATGTTTTTTTTCAGATATTTTCATTTTCTGCTGCGCTATACCCTCTTACCTATCTGCACCACGATACCACTGCTGTTACTGACCCCCAAGAGTACGACCCCCCATGACCCAGCCCGACAGGTACGACCCCCCTGTCGAGGATTTCCTCGACCGATATTCACCCTGGTGCACGGTCTGCTCTAATGCCAATTTGGCTCAAGGAGTCCTTTAAAGTTACGAGCTGCTATCAGCTTTTTTCCTATGTTATTTCTTCAGGTGTTTTGTGTAATGTATGTATTCTTGTACTAGATGACATTAACGTCTACGAAAGTGAAATTCACCTAGTTAGCAGGTCAGGACTAAGCCTAGGAGGGGGAGGAAGTCCCCCGGGGAAAACCAAGATTGCTCACGGACCCGGGGACTCCTTCCCTTCTAGGGCTTAGTCCTGAACGTCTACAATAAAATAATGTGCTTTCCATGGTTTGAAATGCTCTAGATCGCTATGCCCCCCTTACTGGATGAGACCCGCAAGCAGTCCTGTGAAGGCCCTGACGCTATTATCACGCCCTTTTTAGTCAGGAAAACGGGACATCTGCCACCCTGGTACACCTTTATCCTATCCTATCTGGATCGATCCGCCAAAAGTACGTAAAGTGTGCATAGTCTTCAGCTCATTCTCTTCTTCTACTCCTTTTGTTTTAATCATCTTGCTATTTGTTCATTCGATTCTCTTTCCATCTTCAATGTTAAAGAAACCCCCTTGAGGGAAGGGCCTACATGAATATTTCGACATTCCCCTACTGAGATAAAGCTGGTCTCCGTGTGGATCCTATAGACGTGCAATTGCTGAAGACATCCGTGTTCCCATAGAGCCATTCATTTGCCATACAACCCACCTGGAGAACACAAGCAGCGCTTGTTCGCAATCTACGGTACCATGGGATCTGCGGAGTCTGCGAACGAAACCAGATTTAGGCCCGTTGCAGAATCGCGGAATGAGCGGAATCTGCCGAATATAAAGCGAATGGCCCCCTCAAACTAGTGCCTTCACGGTTCGAACATGTTCTTTTATAATTGTTGACAGCGCTTCTGTAGTAACCGACGCACCGCATCCATTTCAAACCATGTTCGCAATATTGCGAAAGATGGGATGCGTGTGACGTAATTTTGCGTGACACTAGTTTCTGTTTCGAGTACGTCGGTCCCAAGGATGTTGCTAAGTAACTATGGATTTTTGCTCTGAACTTACGCGTCTCTTTGCACAACAAATGTGCACAATGATTAATTGAGTTATCTGCTAGGGTACGCCGGTTCTTTATCGGGTTCAGATTCTGCGATTCCTTTAGTTGATGAGAACCCTTCATTTCCTTGTTCATCAATAATGAACACTCTTTGAGTTTTTCACTTTTGTACTTCTTGAACGAATTTTTGGTGGACGGTGGGTTAGCAGAGCATTTTCGGTCTCCGGGGAGGGGGGGGGTCGTATTCCAAAATTTTCTCGACGCTTCCCTCGACCCTGGCCTCGGATTACCCCTTAGGGGCACAGTTTCAGCAAAAGATAAAATTTTGAGATTTTAGGGCTGTAATAGTGGAGTAGTGCCGAAAAGCTTTGTGTTGTGCTTTGTGTCTTTATCTGTTTTTTATATTTGTTTCAACAGCTCACATAATTCTTTCCTGTTCTATCAAGACCGACCACTTGAAAAAACACCAAACGAGCAAACGTCAGGGCACCCCGCTCGCACTGTCTTCACGCTTTGTGGCGCTGCGCCGCGGCCGACGCCGGGCACGACGTCGTAGTCCTCGACTGGGCGGACGTAACGCTTTGAGGATCGTAAAAGCACACTAGCAGTCCTCGTCGGCTCTGTGGACTGGTACGCGCTCGCGCGGTCCGCCCCAAAGACCCGTGCGAGATCAGTGGGGCCGGAGCCGCGTCCTACCGGCCACAGCCCAGCAATGAGGCTGAGCCGTTCGATCCAACCCAATTGCCTTGTAGATCAACCGAGAGGGACAGAAATCCACAGAAATCGCCCTCGACAGAAGCCACAAGCCAATATTTTTCAAGGAAATTACTACTGATGATACGTTATATTTTCCCTTTCCCAATGACACGCGGGACAAGTAAAAGACGAGAAAGCTGTGACTTCTCCCAGCTCGAGGTGGAAAGCGGTTAATCAAACGTCTAGCCAAATGAACACTTTACCTTTGCTCGCATACATTTGTTTACCAGTGTAAACATATAATTTACCTCTCGCTTGGTTGCATGCCACAACATAGACGTTCCAACGGTTTATTTGCTTAGTTACCATAGTTAGTACTGTTAGTTTGACAAGTTAAGACACGATCAACATGCCATTGAGCTATCAGAAGCGATATTTTGAAAGGCCAACAAGTCCTATAGCTGATGTCACGCAGAATCGCAGATCCGTCGCCAGGCTACGCGGAAATTATACGAACTTTTCGGCGATATATGCACGCCGATTGTGCAAGAGAATCACGCGGCGACGGTCACCAGGAAAATCAACAAGGGTGCTGCCATCAAACTCAGCAAGAACTGATAGTGCAAACTCCACGTTCGGGGGGCGCCATCCATGTATTTATCCTTAGTACTTAGAGAAGCAGTTTCTCTGGACTAATACGACCATAGAGATAAGATAATAATAAACGGAACTCATTAATCGAGACGTTACTTTGAGACAGGACCGGTGACCAGATGGCCTTACGCCATTACACCCTACCCTGACCAGCATACCCATCCACTTTTCTGCACCCCCCAAAGCGGTCTCCCTCCTGGGCTCCTCGGCACCCTTATAGTCCTCTGCGGAGGTGTCTCTCTCCTCTGGCTCCAGGATCCGTCAGATTGGTCATGGCACAGAAAGCGACGACAATGCTCCGTGAAAAGGGTTTTTTCATTTCACCGTTTTTCACCCATTACACCGATATTTATCAGAAGTCTACTTTAAATGAGTCGATTACGTGTCGTGAGCCCTCTAATCCTTATCTTGAGTATTGGAGAAAAAATGGAGTGGCCCCCCCGAACTGGAGTTTCATCAATACTGCAAGGTGTTCTCCAATCCCGCCGTCACTTCTGCTTGATGGTGATGGTTGAATGACGACTGCTCATGATTCCACTTGTTTCATATTCAGTGTTTCAAATGTTCAAATGGGGCACTTGCAATTTTTGCGATCCGTCGCAGGTTTCGCGATGGATTTGGCGAAAATCAGCGAAACCTGCGACGGATCGCGGACTCTGACATCAGCCTTAGAGGAAGAAGTTCCCATATACAAGAGCTTGAGGGTTGCATGAAATATTGCATTTTTCTTATTGTGCATTGTCCACAATTGATACCACAGACGGAAACAGAGAATTTGAATCTCTGAGAAACTCCGAGAAGTCATAGATCTGGGTTGGATGGGAGAATAGGGGAACGGGTGCATCGCCGGAGCGGAAGTAGGAGCTGGCGAATCGGGCGCCATCCACAAGACCCAGGACATCCATCAGGACTAAGCCCACGAGAGGCAGGTACCTTGAGGAAGGCCAAAACCGCTCACGCATCCCAATCTCTCCAATCCTGCCCAAGGCGAGTCTCGTATAGTCTCATAGAGTCACTCATGCACATTTGAATTCCAGGTTTAAAAACGACAGAAACTTCACATACAACCTAATATATACTGTAATGTTGTCTGGTGTCTCATCTTTTTCCTTATAAGTTGCTTTGTAGTATATGGGTGATCTGAGTCTATTCTGTTTTTGGGCTGCGTGTAGGTTGTAAAAGTGCATGCAGATGCAGGCTAGTGTTTTTAGGTGTCTCCTTTTGTTTGAGATTGTCTCACATAGCCATAAACCTATGCCACGCCCCATCTTCTGTCCATCCGTTTTGTCACGGGATGTGAGCAGATCGGTCTCTCTCGAAAATCGAGGGGGGGGGGGAAGTTTCCCGAGGTCGTTACGATCGCTCAATTGGGAAAGTGGGAAGTAGTGGTGCAGTAGTTTGTATAAGACGACTACAGATGCGTTTTGGCCTAAGCATGGCTCAAGTTCAGGTATGTGTTCAGGAGGGAGTACATATACGTTTGAAGATCCTCAGTGAGAAGATG
>MU898705.1:0-11531 GCA_036418205.1 Ostertagia ostertagi | reverse complement strand
GTTTTGATTAATTATTCAGTGAAACTTTTCTTCATTGGTCGAGTGCATAAGCCGATATTGCAAGTCTTATCGTGCTCTTTTCTGAAGAGACCCCAATCTACAATGAAGAAAAAGGTATGGAACGGGAAGGTAAAGTGTGTCTTATGGCAATAAAATATGGCACCTGGAGAAAGCCATTGATGATCGAGACTCCTGAGAGCGTGGACTGAAGGCGGGACTCTCCCACCTTAGCATCATTTTCGGCCTTGGTGGCAGCCAACTCAAACATGAGCCACTTGTCATTTCTTCCTAAGGTCCAGCATTTCTTCCCATGGCACCTTATTCTCAACCTTCGTGACAGCTTCTGTAGCAGTCGCGTTTTCGTATTTCTACTTTGTATATACCGTATATATCCCTACTACAGGGGGGCCAAAAAAAAGAGTCACTTCTCTCCACATTCAAAACGCAATTAATCTCGAACTGCGAAACCAAATCAAATGAGCCCAATTGCATATTAAAGAGCACATTCAATCTATCAAAAGCTACATGACAGCCTTCTACACCGACGACATCAGAAGATTTTCCCACGGAAACATGGTTCACGGTACGAGCTCAACGAGGTCGTCGAGGTACCATAGACCATTACGACGTCCCTGAAACGCTGGTCAAAAGCGGTCTTGCACAGTCACAGCTAGTGTCTCTGGGAAGCTATTCACCAGTTAATCGATTGAAGAAATTATGTAGCAGCTTCAGGCCGGAGCGATTACGGTAAGCCTCGTTGAGCTCGACGGTGACGGCAGATGACGTCATATTCTGAAGACGGTGAGGGCAGTGAAGGAGGGCCTGCTTCTGCTTATGGGGGGACACCTAAGGAATATTCTGCCGTAAAACATTCATCAACAACGGCATCCTGTGCGACGAAAAATTTGATGATGTGCGCCATGGGCAAAGTGACTTTTTTTGGCCCCCCCCCTGTATATATCCCTACTATATATAATGCGCTAAGTCTGTCTGTCTGTCTGTCCGTCTGTCACGAAATTCCGTATTAAGCGGACAACAACCTACTGGGTCCAGGTCAAGTTTGGGATGGGTGTACCATATCTCGAGAAGTAAAAAACATACATTACCTAAGCGGAGCCCCGCCCACAGTGGGCGTGGCGTGCGTCGAAATGAGTGGTACTGAGGACCATGATTTCAAATTCAGTCACAAAACAGCCTCGAGACCGGGACAAAAGTGGGCATAGGTGTGGGTTGGTAAGCCAGATTGAACTGAGGAGACCCACCCTCGGTGGGCGGGGCGTTCTCTAGAAAATGGGTGCTCAGTGAAAATATTCATAACTCGGTTAAGAGGAAGCCTACAGACCAGGAAACGAAATTAGTGCAGGGGAGCAATGCCTAAGGTATTTCCACCACGCATGATGTGAACGGAGGCCCGCCCACAATGGGCGGAGCGTGTCGTGAAGCGGACAGCATTTTCTACAAGAGCTCATAAATCGGCTCCGAGATGACTTAGAGACCGGAAAACAGCGGATAGAGGTCAGGAGGGGAGGGGAAGCTAACCAGGAAGGTCTTTCAGGACATGGAGCCCTTTTTGAAAACGGTTTTTTGCATGATAAAGGGGCACATGCATGGAGTACAAAACTAGGCTCCATTTTTTCTGAGCGGCCCTGTGAGTGCCAAAAAAGGTATGAAAAATTGGTCGAGGGATCGGTCCCGGCTGATGACAAAATTTTGCATTTCATGTTAGCGCATGTTAAATGACTCCAAATGTTACCGCCGATAAAATAGGTACTGTTCTTACAATCAGGGTCATCATCAACCTTTCTGATTAGCTTTCTGCCCAGAATTGGGGCGAAAATTGTATGGCGCTAAAGCGGCGCCGAGTTGGTGCCCGAGGAGGCTAAAATGGCGCAATATCGCGCCTCCATCAAAAATGGACGTCAGATTCGTAATCAGCGCCTATAATTACCCTTATAGCCGCAGTTTTAGAGAAGATCAAGATTTCGGCCCGAATTCAAAAATTGGGCCATGGGTTAGCCCATAGTCAGTACGGCGTGCACGCTTCCCACTTGAAGACAGCTTCGAGATGATAGCAAGCGACACGTTTAGTTGATAGTTACACTTCCACCCAGGGTCGGTCCTATCGTTGCTACTTTTCGAAAAATTTTTACGACCCCCCTCCCCAAAGGTGGATTTGGTACGACCCCCTTCTCGACCCTCGACCACCATATTCCTCTCTATAGTATTTCATTCTGGTATCACTCGAACCCCACGAAAACTCCGCCCACTTTTTCCTCCAAAAATGCCGTCGAGCGGGGGGGGGGGGGGTATACGCGCGCTGAAACGGCAAATTTTCTCCCGCGCCACTCCTCCCTCACCTCATGCAACTTCTCACAATCGAAGCAAGTACGACCCCTCCCCCCGGTCGCGCAAGGACGTGCATGAAAAGTACGACCCCCCGTTGCTACTTGTAGCAACGTAGGACCGACCCTGCGTTCCACCGCAGTTCCTGCCCATGGGGCAATCTGGCATCACCCCTGATCTCGTCGATGCATGGCGTATGCCTGGGTGGGCACTGGCTACGTCGACGAGCATCCTGGACGTTCCTCAACGCCGGCAATCTGCCTTCAAGGGAAATGGAGTAGGTGTTCCTTGCGAAGAAAATGACAACTTCACTTTTCTGGCGTTCGTTAGATGCAGTTGGTGTGATCCGCGCCTGTGATTCAGATGCTTCATTGAGTTTTACCATACTGCTAGTTATTTATTGCTTGTAAACGGAATTTCGTACACAACTGAAAAACATGGTACTACGAAATATCGCAGAATTGTGGGAGAAAGTTCTTGGAAATGACACCTATAGGCTTTAAGTTCACGCGCAAGCACATGCAAATGCAAAAAGTGATAATCGGAAAAATGCAAAAGTCCGAGCATGGAGGGGAACCGAACCAACAACTTCGAACAAACCGTGCCAACCAGAGTCCATCACGCTATCCACTCGACCATCCGACCACCGCTGTACGATGAATGTCAACGACTCTGATGAAACTTCCTTGTGCTTTTGAGCACTTATTATATACAATTTTTGGTATTGGCTTTATTCCACGCTGTTTTCAACGTTCAGGTGAAGAAAACCTTCTATTGTGCGTCCACTTAACATAACGAGTGATATAAACCACGTTGAAGGTGTGAAAACTCCGATTTCTGAAGAAATTTTTTCACTCCTTTTTTGGCATTCCAGAGGGCCGCTCAGAAAAAATGGAGCCTAGTTTTGTACTCCATGCATGTGCCCCTTTATCATGCAAAAAACCGTTTTCAAAAAGGGCTCCATGTCCTGAAAGACCTTCCCTGGTGAAGTCCAGGAGATGGCGTGGCTTCGCATCAAAGTGGGCGGAGTTTGCAATTAGGCTTATAACTCGGTTCCTAGGAGTCCCGGAGTCCGGGAAAAAAGCGTATGAGGGTTGGCAGAGGGAAAGGGGTCAACCGTTGTTGGCGGGCGGAGCATGCACCAAAGTGGGCGGGGTTTGCCACGGTACTTCATAACTCGGTTCCAATAAGTTCCAGAGATGGGAGAAAAGTAGGAAAAGGTTGGGGAAGAGATGATAGCCAACTGATATCAGTGGGCGACCCACGCACCAAAGTGGGCGGGGTTTGCCACAAAGATACGTAGCTCGATTTCGTCCCCTACAAGACCTCATAATTCTGCTCCGAGACGACTTAGAGACCTGAAAAAATGTGTAGAGGTGAGAGGAGGAGTAGAGGTTGAATGTGAACGCTGGGCGTGGCACACCCGAAGTGGGCGGAGTTTGCCACCACTCTCATAACTCGGTTCCTAGAAGCCCCAGCGCCCGGGAAAAAAGTGGATAAGGGTTGCCGGTGGGGAAAGGGGTTAAATGCTATTGGTGGGCTAAGCATGCACCAAAGTGGGCGGGGTTTGCCTCAGAAATTCATGACTCATAACGTCTTCTACAAGACCTCATAATTCGGCTCCGAGATGACTTAGGAACCTAAAAAAAATATGTGTAGAGGTGAGAGAGAAGTAGAGGTTGAATGTGAACGCTGGGCGCGGCACTCCCCGAAGTGGGCGGAGTTTGCCACCACTCTCATAACTCGGTTCCCAAGACGACCGGGAGAAATGTGGATAAGGGTTGCCGGAGGGAAAGGGGTTAAATGCTAATGGTGGGCTAAGCTTGCACAAAAGTGGGCGGAGTTATGCACGAAACATTATTACTCGGTTCCAAGAAGTCTTGGACACCAGGAAAAAAGTATAGAGGTCAGCGAAGGAAATGAAGTCTCAGTGGGCAGGACATGCGCAAAAGTGGGCGGGGTTACCCATGAATTTCGAAAGAGGAGTGTCTCCAAAGCAGCCGTACCTTGGAATCTCACTCAGCAGCTCTGCAGTAATTGAGGGAGAGCATTGCCCACAGACACAATTTCTCAACTACAAAACCTTCTCAGAAGTGAAAAGTATACCCTGCCCCAAAAAACCCTCTCCGAAACCATCGTCCCTAGGAATCTCACTCAGGAGCTCTGCAGTAATAGTGAGAGAACATTGGTCACAGACACAATTTTTCAGGCTTACCACCTTCCGAAAAAAACCCTGTCTCGAAAGAAAGACCCTCTCCGAAACCGTCGTCCCTTGGAATCTTACTCAGCAGTTCTGCAGTAAATGAGAGGCAACATTGCCCACAGACAGAATTTCTCAACTAGAAAACCTTCTCAAAAATTGAAAAATATACCATGCCCCGAAAAAAGACCCTCTCCAAAACCGCCGTCGCTTGGAATTGTTGTTTTCGTTCGCACCTAGAGATTGGGTACTGTCTTTTGATCGATTCTGTCTGAAACACGTAGCTCAATGCGGTGTAGGAAATAGAAAATATAGTTTGACCTAATAGTCGGTGTAAATGGGATGTACCGAACAGAAAACTAAAATCTAGAAAAGAATAGTGATCATCCTGTTTGAAACCCCCGTGTGATGCACGCGAATGCGTGCGCAGCCAAACTGGTATATATATATATTGATTTTTTTTCATTTTTTCTTCGTTGTCTCATTCTTAGAAGGATTATTTTTCTCCAAATTTTGTGAGCAATGCCTTATCGTAACAGCGTTCGAATATGTAGGCGCGAATGGGAAGGAAAATCTCATTTGAGGTTTCACAGGAATGCTGGGTTGTACAACATAACATTAGCATTAGCAAGGCGAACTGCAACCAAAAACAGCAATTAACAAACAAAAACAAGTCAAAAATCTCATTTTAAGGTTTTTTTCCCAAACCATGGTCTCCGAAAAGTGAGGTACTACTCCTCACCTTTTAGATACCATGTGTATGAAAAAACCTCACATTTCTCGAACTCTCTTTAAGGAGCTTTCAGCTTATCAAAATTACTAGGTTGGGCAGAACGTATCCACCGTTTTGTTGGGCGGAACGTATCCACCGTTTTTGTTCCACACGAAAGTTTATTAACAAAGCCAAACAGAAACAACAACAAACGATTGATCAGCATAGCAATCCTAACGATCCCAAGCCTTCACCCCTGACTTTGTTGATTTTACGAGCACATGCAGCAGCATATAGGTATTCAACCTCGACTTGGACTCATGTAGCATGAGCAGTCTTTCCTGCTCGCGTGTACGCTACAAAATGAAGCAGCATTCTCCAGCTTCTCTCTTCTTGCAACCTCGGCATTCAGTTGTAAGTGTGTTAGTACTTCTGTGCCTTACGAGGTTGTCAGGTGGAACTTTTATTCAGTGGCCTAACGTTTCGACGGAATCGTCGTCTTCAGAGGCCTGAACATGTTTCAAGTTTTAGATCTACGCTCTACCCCACCAAGCGCCTCGTCAACTCTAGCAGTTCCGACATCGTGTCAGAAACCCCTCGAGGAGACCCGAGTAGCACGAAAAATAAACTCACCGATAGTTCCACCGTTTGAGCGGGTTAGACCGCTACCATACGAGAGCGTTAGTAAGTTAAAAGTGATGAATACTCGATTGTCTCCTTTTACCAAAAAATATTAGGAGACGCACGTAACGCCCTGATCATTCTACAGCTCGCAGTGCGGTATAAACGGCAGTAGGTCATTTGTTATTGAAGGACACTCATCTCGGCTGTTCATTCTAGGATTTTTAGTGTATATCCAGAATGCTTCCAACGCTTCCCTCCGAAATTTCTGTCTCATGAGCCAGCAGGTTGCACTTGATTTCAAAATCTATATAACCATGTTCCTCAAGCCTTCTAAGAGCTGTACTCCGATCACCACGTCTCATGCTAGCTAGATGCTCCTCAATACGAATTGCTAGAGCCCTTCCCGTTTCCCCAATATATGTGTGGTTACTTGCCCGGCATTGAATTTCATAAATCACCCCCATTTTCGCCAATTTTCCCGTACGGGCAAATAACGCAACATTCTGAGATGCAGTGCTTATCGTAGAGTCTGTTTCGAACCAGTTGCCGTTTGATGTTCTGGTTAGGTATATTTACCAATTGAACAACATCCTGCAACTGTGCTCTTCCAATACTCCGTTGGCATTGCAGCACTCACTTCTTCATCAGATATGAACGGGACACACAAAGGTGACCTAGTTCGACGTGGCACCTCTCGCGGATTGAATGCTGTCGTCGTCCTCGATGTTGCGGTGCCGTGTAGCCGTTCATGATAGCTATTTTCGCAGCTAGTGGTCGCGATTCTTCACGTTCAATATCACCTGTGCACAACCCTGTTGCCGTTCTAAACATGTTACCAAAAACAGCGCGTTTAACGGCTATTGGATGTGCCGATGTAGCGTGAATCATAATGTTTTTCAGACTGCTTTTACGTACCATTTTACGCGCACAATGCCATTGGATACCTTGACTTACGTGTTTAAATAAGGCAACCAACCGTCTCTCGGGTTTTCTCGTGTCAGTTTAATGTACTGTGACTGTTCATTCACTAAGCGAAAACACTCATGCATTTTGTGTTGATGTTCATTATGAAACAGTCGTCTCTATACCTACAGTACAGTTAAGGAGCGCGTTCTAGCACTGGTTCTTCTATTCTACCCATGAAGCAAACGGCCAGAAACCGGTGCAAGACGTTGACCCATGGCTAGCCCTCTGATTTGCGAATAGTATGTACCTGCCCATTTAGAGATGTTACAGTTCAAGCACTCCTTGATTAGAGTCATGATGTGGGCTTTCTCCAGTTCAAAAGTTCGTATGCGAGTTATGTGCAGGGTCAACCGAAGCCGCAAGAGGGCTGAAATGTGCAGTTCCCGGCAGTGCACTTTCAATCTCTAATGTTTTCCACGCTCTCATCATCATGCTGTCGGAGACAAGAGCTCATTGGGAGCATTCGAGCATGCGAAGCATTGTAAGTCTCACTATCAGCCATTGTTATGCTTGATACACGGACGGCGCTTTCGCTCGACAACATAGATCAAGGTTACAATAGCCAAAAACTTTGTTATGGACTGTCTTCGATGAGTGAACATTTCTGAAAATCCCAAGGAGAACAACGTGTAGAGCAGTTCATGGGGAGTAAATAACGAGTGCCATATGACATTGCAACTCACACACGATACTAACAGGCAAACGAAAAACGGTTAGAACCGGTGCAAAACGTTGACTCATGGCTAGCCCTCTGATTTGCGAATATCATGTACCTGCCCATTCAGAGATGTTACAGTTCAAGCACTCCTTGATTAGAGTCATGATGTAGGCTTTCTCCAGTTCCAAAAGTTCGTATACGAGTTATGTGCCTATCCAGCATTTCGGATAATGCCTGCAAGGCTTGTTCGTTTTGGACATTCAGTGTAAAGCGATGCAACATCAAATGACTCTAATACAGCACCGCCTTGCAAGTTGCAGTTACGGACCTATTCAAGGAATTTGCTTGTGTTGGGCAGGCGAGAGGGGAGCATGGTTAGCAGCTAACTGACACTGATGTTAAGAAACCATGAAATGACGGTCAGTTGCCGCTCCCCACGCCATATTTATTATATTTCATCTATCGATCCTCTTGTCCCTTTGTTTATTAAGTATTTATTTATTGTTGTAGTATATACCTTCACCTTTTCTACCCAGTGTGTAGGAGCGCGTCATTCTGGCGCATAAATAAATAAATAAATAATAAATTTATGGGTCGGATCTTATATGTATCCACAGGCGCTGACAGCATGTTGCTGTGAGGGGCGAGTTTATGGGTCTTCAGAAGCTATAGAAAGACTGGGAGTTTGGATTGTCCAATTGAGCCTAGTAATGAACTTCTCATCGAGCCCTGCTGATTTTCCCATGCGTAACCATGTCTGGTTAAGACGTCTGCACTGCGGTGAAGATTCATTTTTGCTAACGCGACAGTAAACAGTGAAATCTTGCAAATGATGTTCGGTTATGGCAGGCACGATCCAGCGATTGTGACATAACAACGAACTCGCCGCCCTTATCGCTCACGGATATGCGTATTGAACCGTTAGCTCTTAACTCACGCAACTCTCTGAACCATTGCCATTGCTCGTATTTTGAGTTTGTGCTTCGAGATCGTTTATAACGATGTAAAACGGCTAAAATACTGTACGATAATATCCTGAACTTAACATCGACTTCATGGTGATGGTTGAGGCTTTCTGAAGAAATGTGCGTGGAATGGTAACGCTCAATGAACATACGTTTGGTGAGGGCGAGTCTGCGGTTCTTCGTGATGATAACAAGCGCAGTAGAACCCTGAGCCTTTGAAGACCATCCATCACTTTTTCGGAATACTTGTGCAGTGATGTTTTGAGCTGGCGAAAACGATGGTCCGAGAGTTAACAAACTTAGAGCATTTAGCGATAGATGAGTATATCATTCGCCGCCCTTATCACTTATCCCGTATCCCATCGGGAAGAGCCGTCAGGGTTTAAAGCTTCATGAAACACAACTCCCGCCGCCACCCCACCACCTACTAACGATACAGCTCAAGATGACGCATTGGCGCGGGTTACTGTTTTCGAAGACTCTCATCTATCGCTAAATGCTCTAATTTTGTTATTTCTCGGACCATCGTTTTCGCCAGCTCAAAACATCACTGCACAAGTATTCCGAAAAGTGATTGGAGGTCTTCAAAAAGGCTTAGGGGTCTACTGCGCTTGTTATCATCACGAAGAACCGCAGACTCGCCCTCACCAAGAATGTCATTGAGCGCCCCCCTCCCCCCCCCATACCATTCCACGCACGTTCTACAATGAACTTCAACCATCACATAAAGTCGATGTTAAGTTCGGTACATTATCCAGTATTTTAGCCGTTTACATCGTTATAAACGATCTCAAAGTACAAACTCAAAATACGAGCAATGGCAGGGTTCAGAGAGTTGCGTGAGTTAAGAGCTAACGGTTCAATACGCATATCCGTGAGCGATAAGGGCGGCGAGTTCGTTGTTATGTCACAATCGCTGGATCGTCCCATAACCGAGCATCATTGGAAAAAGATTTCACTGTTTACATGTTCGCAGTTAGCCAAAAATGGACTTTGCCATCGCAGATACCAGAACGTAACTTACCAGACATGGTTACGCATGGGAAAATCAGCAGGGCTCGATGAGAAGTTCATTAGTAGGCTCAAATTGGACAATCCGAACTGTCCAGTCTTCTAGCCTTCTGAAGACCTACAAACTTGCCCCTCACAACAACATGCTGTCAGCGCCTGTGGATACATATAAGATCCGGCCTATGATTAGTGGCGTAGGGGAACCACCTGACCGTATTCCATGGTTTCTTAACATCATCGTCAGTCAGCTGCTAACCATGGTCCCCTCTCACCTGCCCAACACAAACAAATTCCTTGAACAGCTCCGTAACTGCAACTTGCAAGGCTGTGCAGTATTAGAGTCATTTGATGTTGCACCGCTTCACACGAATGTCCAAAACGAACAAGCCTAGCAGGCATTATCCGAAATGCTGGATAGGCACATAACCAGGGTCAACCCTGCGTTGCGCAAATTCCAAAATTTTTACGACCCCCTTCCTTTTCGGAGGGTATCGGTACGACCCCCCGCATTAACTATTATGTCTTTCACATAATTTAATGCTCATCATTGATGTGTGGGCAGTCACCAACATGGAGAAGTGGTGGACCGTGGTCAATGATGCAGCCATTAAAAAGTGGTGGGGAGCGCTCTTGTCTCGCTCAGAGGAGGGAATCGAGGGAACATGCAAGTAGTATATCCTACTATATATAATCGGCTAAGCGGTTGTGTGTGTGTCTGACCGGAAATTCATAACTTCACCCCCTTTGGACCCAGAGCGCTCAAACTTCTAGGATATATAGGGGGCCGGAGGTGAACACTGATGACGGGTGGCGGGAAGTGATAACTACTGATAGGAGCTGATAACGGACGTCGAAATGTTGATGTCACCAATTTCGTTACACCGTTCGCGTTGACGGTGGAGAGTTTGCACTCATGTATGATATGTGGGGTGAGGCGGGGACCAAGAAGTTGAGTGAACGAATGTGGTAGCAACTGATAAGAACTGATAAGGGGCGTCAAAGTGTGGATACCACCAGTTTCGTTGCGGCCCTTGCGGTTACATTGGAACCTTGGCTCTCACATGTGGTATAGGGGATGGGACGGGAACACGGATAGCGGATGATCAGAAGTGATAACAAGCGATAACGGTTGATAAGGAAGTTAGGATTTTGAGTACTGCTAATTTCGTTGCAGCCTTCGTGGTGACAGTAAATATTAGCTCCTACACGTTGCTGGAGGTTGGGACCGGGACACCGATTGCGAACAGTATGAACTGATAAGAAATGACAAGGAATGATAAGAGCGTTTGAATGCAGGTCTCTACAACTTCGTTGCAATTATCACTGGCAAGCGATCAAGGTGGCGAGGGTTGAATACTGATAAAAGTAGCGAAAGTTGAGCGTGCACTCAGTTGAACTAAACCAGGTCCCTAGCACGTGAATATGTTCCATTCCTACCCTTTCATCTAAAGAAGCAAAGAAAGTTGAGCTGCTCAACTATCTGGACTTGGACCAATAGCGAATTTCCATCATATTTCCAATTTCCATCATGGTTAGATGCTGATTGATTGGTTATATTTCACTTACACACCGATTCTTCAATTGTGGAAATTCTATAAACCGCTAAATCACCCGAGCTCGATATCAATGCTAAATGTTTACGAAGTCATGATAAGTGTTTCATTCCATGCTACTGCGCGCATTACGCTACAATCTTCAGCAAAATTGGACAGCCTTTGAAATTCATGTGACACATCTTCCAAACATCTTACTGTTAGTTTCTCAGCCACGTGACCTAATATTCAGCAAGTTGTCCAGTTTCACTAAAGCCTACCATGTGATGCGCGCGGTTGCGTGCGGAGCTAAACTGGTTAAATATAAGGAAATTCCAAATTTTTGCGTAAACCAATACATGATTTAATCACAAAGATTTCTACTTTCAGAAACCTACCAAGTTTTTTTTCGATCTCTCAACTTTCCTTACCTTATAATCTGAAAAACTAAACCTTGTAGCAATTACGTTGCAATCCAAACCCCTCCATTCAGAAGGTTATATTTTTCTTCAGAAGCGGT
>MU898695.1:0-13591 GCA_036418205.1 Ostertagia ostertagi | reverse complement strand
TCCTACACTTGATGATCGGTCTTTGATGGAAACGAACACCGAAAAACACCTTGTTCCCGATCAGATGGAGAGGAAGCTTGTCAGTGCTGATGAAATTGTCAGAAAAATCGAGGTATTTCATTTCTTTTCAATGCTTCAATGATGTTTGTCAGTCTTCCCTTCCATGTTTCAGCAGATTCTGTCCAACTCATCTTCGAATCCTTCGCCTCATAAGGCCGACGATGAAGTGGACCAGAGTAGTCAAACTACGGAGTACAAAAGGATACCTTACATTGTGAAGTTCACCCTTCTAATGATGCGACGGGTACTACATTTATTAATCCTCCTCACTATTTGACTATTTTTTTAGCGAGATGTCAGGTGAGTTCATGTCGCTGAGAAAGGCGTCAATATTTTCCTCATCCGCGCTTCTCGCCTGATAACGCTTCCTGACTGCTATGTCCTCGCGCGCTCCATGCTACCCACACGAAAGTGGCTAACTCACCACCTCGTCCTTATTTTGCAATATTTCTCTGTCTGAGTGACTCGCTTTTGGGGGCATTTTTCGAAACAGAGGGTGTCCATTCCGTTTCCAGGAAAACCTATGCTATTTCTTTTCGGACGTTTGTTAGTATGGATGTCATCAAAATTCATATTGCCCTGTCCAGGGGAATGGGGTAGATAAATTGAATGTTCTGGAAGGGAAATATGCCCAGTATAAAAGGAGTCTAGGGGTTCAAGGGACCAAGAGGTGGCGCTTTCGTGAGAAAGGACGTGTCAGCAGCAACCTAACAAAGCCTTAATCCTTTTGAATGCTTCCGTCGCTCTGCCAGCGTCCGATCGGATGCCTGAACGCTGATTCTCACCTTCAGCCTGTCCAGCAGAGAACCAGACCAGTAATGATGCAGTGTTCTTTATGTTGATGACGTCAGCAATCAGTGGTTGTTCCGGCGCAGAAAACAGGTTAAAAAGGTCATACCTTGTGCGAGTTTAGATCGTGTTATCTGGTTTCCCTTCACCATTGCACATTCATCCATCTGTGCTTTCGTTTCCGGGTGCAGTTGGTGTAATGGTAAGCGGCGCTGCTTATTACGCGCACGGTGCGGGCTGCTCACTGTCGAATCAGGTACGCCGCCCGGTCAACCCAACGTTCCATCTCTCCGGGGTCGGATAATTGGTACCACACGACTCATAACCCGAGAAATGGGAGCCGTACACCCGCTGCTTTCCGAAATGAAAGAGTTTCTAGCCAGGGTTGGGGTTAGCTGCGGCGATGAGCGGACTTGCTCTGATGCATTTTTTTATTCACTGCCGTTATTCTAACATCCTCTATTGATGTAACTTATTGAAGGTGCTTCTCGCTGTGAAAGTCGGATGGAACACGTTATGATGAATCGTTCTGGCAGAGAGATATGGCGATATTCGATAGGTATGATGCATAATATTTGTTCCGGGGAGATAAATATAATCATGTTTTACAATAATAAGGGAGTTTAACAATGTGTTTGAATATTACAGATTTCTCGATCTTTCTCGCAATGCCCGTGAACTTTTCATGAGATTACATCTGAGGAAGTCATGGTGGTTGACCGTGGATAAATTGAAAGAAAGGTATTTTCTCAACAGAAACTAACATTGGTAGCTTATCATCATTTTGTCAGATAGAAGATTATGCTTTCTTCCACCTAACTGTGTACGATGGCGACGTAAAACGCTCTGTTTTCCTGTGTCGAGAACTGGCTATTAATTACTGCGTGAAATGGGACACATATGGCATCCGATGATATCAAAAATACTAAAGACCCACATAATATCGATTTTTTCGAGGCAATGATAATGAGTCTGGAATATGACAGGCCGGTCGCGTGAAACAGCGCTTTGCTGCTATTTAGATACGTGCATGGTGGATCATATCTACGGTGCAAATTAAAGGCAGAAAGTTTACGATGAAAAGTTAGCATCATTGGAATCAGTGGCAGAGGTGGTCAAATGAGCGGGTGAAGAAGAACATGGAACGCCGGACCTGAGAAATGGACGCCCTTTTCTTTGCGCGTTTGATTCCCGAATGATACGATCTTATCGCTATACTCTCTTCAAACACTACGCTTGCTATATCCGACGGCTGGTGTCTGAATCACTCGCTACGTATAGACTTGCGGCGACGTGATTAGTAGCGGCGTGGGCCGTACCGCCAACCGCGCCAAGAGTGAGCCATGATCGCTGAGGTCAAACCTTTCGCTGCCAATTGCGCCTCGGTCAGCACCCTCAAGAGGTCCGCCTGTTCCCAACTATGGCAATTTTCTCCTTCTTTGACCTTCGTTCTTATTTGTGAATTCCTCCTTTCATTGAGGCCCTCTTTCATTTAGAGAAATATCAACCATAGCTACGTTATTTATTTATTTATTTTCTTATTTATTTATACGGCTCAATGAGTGCCGGCCATAGAGAGAAATAGGCGTAGGCTCAGCATCTCTTACTGAGCGTCTACATTTTCTTTTGAAGTGGTCGCTATGGACAGAGATGGTAAGTGGCAGAGTAGCGCTAACACCCCTTTCCCCAAAGGTGACGCTCAAGCCCAGATCCGAATCTTCTCTAGTGAGAAGATCAAACCTGCAGCACTTTTCGTCGTCGGTAAAGTCGTGTTAGGTATTTTCTGGGTACAAACACTGACTTCTACACTAGGCGACCCCACAAACTAACTGAATAGGCTATTCAGATGCGTGGTGCATTTTAAAGTGTAATGAGGAAGGCTGAATTCTTTATCTTCGTCTTTTACTGTATTTCGCTTATTTATAATATTATTTGTCCCCCCTCGGTTTTGATAAGCGTGGCGCTCTCCTATCTAAGATGCGTGTTCAAAGAACTGCTCCTTTCAACGCCGGGCAGTCACAATTATGGGCTACACAAAAGGGAGTTAATTTATGACAATTCAGATATGCTGAGTTATCCAGCGACATGGAATCCGCCCTGGTGCAGCTGGTTGATAATGGCTTTGTTGACAGTAGGCATTAAGTACCTTCATAATGAAGCTGTCAGCACATGAACTTCTTATGTTGTAGGCGACAGGAGTCTGGTGAGCCTCGAAGAAGCGCTGAAGGTGGCTCCATTGCCAGTTTTGAAATCCGTTGCAAAAATCTACCAGCTCGATACGACAAAGGTGATAATTAAGCTGAAGATTTTGTTTTCTTTTACTTTTTGAGTAAAACTGTTTTTTAGGGGAAAATTGAACTGAGTACGACGTTGACGACTTTCTCTGCGAAGCAGAAGGGGCTTTTCGGACAAGTGGGTACTGTAGCAGTTGCGATGCTCAGAGCGTAAGCATATTTTGCAGCCATATGTTTCTTCAGGTAGGGCGGTAGTGGTGTAGTGGCGATTGGCACCGCTTACTACGCGTGCGGTCCATGGATCAAATCCTCGTCTGTGCGTCGTCCGGGCCATATAAGCCTTCCATCCCTCTGGGATCGGTAGTTGTACTGAGCCTTGTCTGGGAGAATAAAATCACTGAGTATCAGAATTCCCAGAGAGGTTGAAAAAGTCACGACGGTAAGGTGAGTGCCACTTAATCTGAATTAATGATATGATAGTTGATCTAGTATTTTCTTTCGCAGTTATGCTGAAGGGTGTGCCCAGGAACGCAAAAGTACAGTATAGCTGGGTAGTCAGACTTCAAGCGTTTCCAGTAACGTCCACTGGCTGGCTTGGACTCACTTTACCACGGTCTTTGAATATTGGTACTCCGACCCGTCGAGAAAACGTCAAAATGTTAGTCGTATGTGGAGAATTCTGGTAAAATTCCACTCTTTACTTAGTCTGGGAGAACGGTGATTTTTTTGCGCTATTGTCTTCTTATTATGCGTTTCAAATAGATTTCCGTAATAACATTTCTGCTCGTAGCATTCAGCTCCTGGAAATCCCTACGTTTGATAGGCAGTGTGGCTCGCGTGTCTCTTCCATCTTCTAGGAGCCTGCATATATAAACGAGTGAAGCGACTGAAACGAACTTCTCATTTCAGGATCAAAAAAGAACTGGGTCCTTGCTATCGTGTGAACCAAAAAGCCAGTGAACTTTTCAAGGTTTGTTTTGCTCAATCAGCTTTGTAGAAGTTAAGGGCAGGTGGCACAATTAATTGGTTATTGATTAATAGGAGTGCGCCGACCATAAATGAAGGCTAATTTTCCAAAAGACCGATACGTGCGCGATCGCGGTGAAGGAGTAGTCCGTACCGACGTGGCAAGGCTTTACCCATTTCTCTCGTCGTCTTCGTCCCTCAGCTTGCCACTCTGCCGCTGGAGTTGCGCCTACGGACTCTAGGCCGCCTCTCAGATCTGCCGAGGCAACTGCTTCACGTGCTTAACGTCAGCAGAAGTGAGTCGCTCAGGCGAATTTCGGGAAAGCAAGGATCTTTTCACGCACTTCATCTCGCGATTTTCCTTAGATTCCTTCCTGCTGGCAACGTCTAAGGACTTCAACTTTTCTGTCCACACATAAAACTAATCTATTGTATCACCTGCTTTTAAGGTCCTTGAACTGCGTAGGTAACTCATTTCATGTGCATTGTTGGAGTTTTTCTCAGAAAGCCATTATTTTCAGGCCCTATTCACGCTGTATGCCCCAACGGAAATGTGTTCCAGCCTTGCAATCGACCAACCAAGTGTAAACATTTCGCAAACTTTATTGTTAGGTTTACATCTCCACGATCTCTTTAGTTTAACTTATTCCTGACCATGGGTGAGCCGTGTTGAAGGAATACGGTCGCGGTGCTCCCTTCCTCCTGTTGAGGTCAGGTCAGCTCAGAAAAAGACACCTCTGATTTGCTCGTAATGAACTTAGGGCTAAGCCTAGCCTAATCATAGGCTTTAGCATAATAAAGAATGGAACAAAGTTGCAACACTACATGTGTGATAAGAGTGGTTCGTTTCGCCTCCAACTCAGACGAACTAATTTATTCCGTCAATCCCAGGAGCTCCTCAGTGAGGCTGGGAATGACAGAATTAGTCCAATTGTTAACGGTATACGAAAAATTAAAAAGAATTCAAAAAGACCAGCACGAACAACACATCTAAAAGAACATACACATCTAAAGGATTAACATTGTTAGATAATAGATTAGAACTTAATTACCTATTAGTATCCCTAAAGCACTCTATGTTATACTGTAGAACTGATACTATCCAAGTGTAGATCACGAATTTAATTTGACTCCGCATCCTGAACACTTAACCTTAAGCTTATTCGCAACAGCTGTTGTCACCTGACTCAGAGATAAGCTGATTTGTCTCGTCCTCTCCCGGAGTATAATCGACGCCTGTTAGGCCTATCCTCTACTACTTTACCTGAAGTTATGACACGGCACCAAAATTTGGGATGGGAGTGTGTCTAAGATAAGCGAAAATGGGTGAAACTCCAGTTCGGGGGGGGGCACTCCATTGCTATCTTATCCGTAGTACTAGAGAGCAGTTCTTTGGGCTATCGAACACTACGGATAAGATAATAAGTGAACGACTCATTTCGAGCGTACTTTTGATAAGGACCGGTGGATGTCCTACATTCCACACTACCTGCCCACATCCCATCCACTTTTCTGCACAGGTGATCCACCCTGGAGCTCCTGCACCCTTAGCCCTTTGCGGAGGTGTCCTTTCTCCTGGTCCAGGACCGTTCCCTTGGGTCATGGCAGGCGGAAATGTGAAAACGTTTCAGGGTTTCTCACCCATTACACCAATATTTATCAGAAGTCTACTTTAAATGAGTCGATTACGTGTCGTGAGCCCTCTAATCCTTATCTTGAGTATTGGAGAAAAAATGGAGTGGCCCCCCCCGAACTGGAGTTTCACCTCGGAAATTCCATAAACTTTGCAAACTTACGCCTAACGCAATGGTTAATCCAGCGACCTCGTTGTCCAGCTATGAGATGTAGAAAGAGTATACGGGGAATACTCCTCCTTCTTTCTCCGTGCAGCTTTGTATATTGACATCTATTCGGTATTTGCGTCAGGACCCAAGTGTGCATGACGTTATTTATAAGGATGCACAAAGGTTACGGAAATTAGTATGACCTGGCATGAATTTGTTCAGCTTTTCTACCCCGTTATTTTTTCGTTCTGCACTCCCTTGGGCTCAGAGTCAACCGCGCGTACTTCCCAGGGGCCGGATCGTGTTTGAGTTTTTCGGAGAGGAAATCGTTGGGGGGTCGGTGATGGTCAAACGGCCGAAGAAGGGGCCGTATTAGTGAACCAGGAAGGGGTCATGATTGCGGGGAGAGGGAATCGTTTTTGACGAGTTTTCAGCGAAAGCTTCAGGAAAAGGCGTAAATAGGCGATATTGGAACCTTCTTTAGATAGATATATAGACTTCTTCGGATTTGTCACCCCCCCCCCCGCCTTCCTGACGGCCATTTGAAGGAGAAGAAGGCGGGCGGATATGGATATGTCGACTTGTCCCAGAATCAAATCCCATAGAAATAGCCAGCGGCCGTGTTGATGAGGTTGGGATAGGAGGTGAGCAGGTGGGTCATATGAGGGTGGAGGTGGGGGAGTCGTTTCGAGACCCTCCTCAAGGAAGAGGTTCGTCTCATTTCTAGAATGTGGACAACGGTCGATTGACCGTGCCTCGGACTCGATTAGCTGCCGCTTGATGGTTAGAAGCGCTGTATCGCTGAGATCCACATTTGCGGTCCGTACGAGGAGGTCCGAGAGAAGGGTGTCCCTCAAAAGGGAAACCCTAAGCATCTCGTGGTTACCGCTTCAGTGGAGCAAAAGGCTTACTCACTTGAAAATTTTAACATTGTCATGGTTTTCATATACAAACAGGTATGTCAAAGGTCCCGAGCTCTAGTCGATTGCGTGGACCCATCACGATGGGATTGGCTAGCGCTTACAGTTCATTTTTAGATTCTATTTATATTCAGGTACACATTGCTTCGAATGGACCAAGGAGTTGTTCGATTTCCTGCTCCAAATCCTTGTCCGGAAATCATTTCCATATATGAAAACAAAGAGGAATTAATGAAGTGAGTGCAACTAGTGGCTTCAACGTGAATTGCCAATATCCCGTAACAAATTGGGCTACACTCATATTCTACGGAAGTGCATCACACGGTCAGTAGCATCCTAAAGAACTTTTTTGGCTGTGCATTAATCGTGAACTCCCTCGATATGCATTATTTGGTGCCACATGGGTGGTGTCACGCTTTGTTTAGCCTATGTAAAAAGTTGAAAGAAAGAATCTATCGGTGCATAACGGATTGCTCCCTCAAAGCTAACTGGCAGTAACTGTTGGAGCCATCGGAGTTCGTCCCGCCAAAGTTTTTCTCTATCATAATTGATAAGATAATGTCTGTATCGATTAATTACTTGGACTGTTTCGTGCAGTGATTGCAATGAATAAAATATAATAACAAGTTTACGTAGGTACGTGGAGGCGAAGGAGCTCGAAATCGAATTTCTCGGTTTTCTCAGCAACAACAAATTTTCGGAGGCGTACGAATGTGCGTTCAAAGCCCGTGAACTACTGACATCATTATCTGAAGAGAGGTAATTCTTCATAGGTTGTTTGGTGGCAACTGGAGCGAACCGTAGCTACCATCGATCCATTGTAAGTCGGTGTGACTGTGATTCAACGGAGAATTTAATGAATTCACTTGATTTATAAATCAAAGCACTGTATACGGCAGAATTGTATACTCCCAACCGTACAGAACTTCTTTTTTCTCTTCTGATTTGAAGCTCTTGCAGGCGGTTGAAAGCTGCGAGTCTGCCGGTTTCTCTTCGACGATTTACTGACTTCTCAGTTCTAAAGAGATGTGTAGCACATGGAGCTGGAGTGTTAGAACGACAAAAGAAATATGCCATAGCAATCAGCTGGCAAAGGTTCCTACTCAAACTGCTTGTGAGTAACTCAATTTCAGTTTTCTTTCTAGTAAGTATGATGCTCGGCTCTGGTGCGTCCCCATCTCTCTCAGTGTAATTCGATAATAGTGGTATCCACGACAAGGTGGAAGGTCAAGAAGTGGAACTACCTAGTGGAGAAGGCACCCACTAAGGGTAGCGATCACACGCAAACTTGTAGCGAAGATATGCCGCTGGGATCCATTTATACTCCCCGCGCGCTACAGCACGTAGCCTCCTCTCCTGTCTGGCCCTTAGTGTTCAGCAGACAGGCGTTTTGCGTTGAGACAGCACAGGTGAAAGTCGTATAATGGCGGGAATCAACGGCACGGAAGCGACTTCATTTTTCGGGTCGAGCTTTCTCATGTTTATCTTCATCCCTACACGCGACGTTTCTCCTCTTATTCTGATAGCGCCCTTTCTCGTAAATCACCTTCAAATTACGGTATAAGTGGAGGGTGTGTTGATCTAAGCTTCATTACAGATTTACTTTATGGTATGGAAATATTTCATATTCCTTGGAGATTGTTCTGTCTCGCCGATATCCTGCTGGGCGCTTGCGTATGAAATAGATTGTCTGTGCCTCGTCAAGGGTAGTTTTTATTTCCCTACCTAAGATGTAGGAGAAGAGTGAAGCATGGTTCAGTGATTTTCTGGGCAGGGGCTCGTATTGCCATGTGAAGGATGATAGTAGGTTGGTATGCTGATAGGGTGGGGAATTTCGATAAAAAAATTAATTATGCCCTCTTCCCCAACGTGACGCAATTTGAGATTTTTGGTGATCGAAGTTTTGTCTGTCGGCTTCTCTAGCTTCAATGATATCGAAGTGGCTTTAGATTCGGGCGCATAGGATTAAGGTGGAGGGGGCGAGGGGAGAGAAGGTTTACTGCTGTTCAATTTAGTTGACTTCAGTGTTAATTCTTGCAATTGAAAGTGGAAAAACGGGTAGGTGAGGGATCTGACTTGACGGGCGGGGGGGGGAGCAGACCACCACTCACTGTCCGATGCTCATATTGGCGGCATCAAAACCTCGCGCTTTCACATGAGCCTCTCAGCGCAGCGCACCCATTCTCGGTAGAGCCAAACTTCACGGGATTGGCCAGCACTTCCTTTTTTGCCCCCCCCCCTTTTTTTTTAAAATTTTTCCCCCCCTTACTGTCTTTTCGTCTTTTCCGCTTGGATCGCTGAATAAATAGACCGTAGGTTTATCTTAAAGATATTGTGAGTCTTTCATGTTGGTGTAGCATTTGAGATTAATTCCTGGGTCCAATCGGACACCCAGGTGCTGATTGTGCCCATCAAAAAATTTATTATTTAGAATTGAAGCCATTCTGTATGAGCCAACGAGGAGCGCTGTGGGATCGACTTTCTCTTAATCTCGATGCGCATGAAGGAACGAGAAGAAGCGCTGCAAGAGATTCGGGAAGGAATGGAGCGACGACGCAGTAGCGGACAAGGACAAATCATGCTTCAGTTTATTAAAACTTTCCCTTATTATTATTTTCATGCGTCTTCAATGCGCTAATCGAAGATATCTGGGGCAACCTGCATTAATGGGTCTTAGAGTGAGAAGGGGGGTGGGAAATTAGGAAGGAGATCGTTTAAGCACTCCGAAGACCGTCCTCCCACGCCTAGAGCATAGCTCGACTTTGAGAAGAATGAGAATTCAAATGCGTT
Organism: Ostertagia ostertagi; assembly: GCA_036418205.1. Classification (NCBI taxonomy): domain Eukaryota; kingdom Metazoa; phylum Nematoda; class Chromadorea; order Rhabditida; family Trichostrongylidae; genus Ostertagia; species Ostertagia ostertagi. Next base: position 4,048 of record MU898695.1, on the reverse strand, counting down.
GCCCCCGTATCTTGCGATAGCGCCGTTCACAACGTAGTACAAAGTGATCCCTACCACAAGGGGTCTGAGGCTTACCAGGCTCATTGCTGATTTTCTATTAGATTTATGATCGATTATCTTTGTTACTCAGTACCCCAGTAGGCTTTCGAATGTCTTCAATTGGACACCGCTATGGACCAACCAATCACAGACTTTGCGCAGCATGCTCCCTAACTATTATAATTATGCATTCAAAACAAAAACTTTTGGTATCTTCCACTGGCTTTAGTCTTGCATATGTTGGTACTCTGCCATACACTGTATTTATTACTGGTCCCATTTCTTTTCAGGACCGGGCATTGAGGATTTCAAACCGTGACTTCCTTGAGAGAATTGTACTGACAGAGCCGGTCAAGGTGGGTTGACAGGGGAATGACATTTATCGCCTCATAAACCTTCCGTTTATTCAATGTTGGATCGGCTGATTAAAACTGATATGTAAGGATTTTGTTCAGAAAGAAATCTACGGATAGACGGTTGTCGAAGGACTGGAGATTCGAGAGTACAATGGTTGTATTATCTAAAGATGTGACATTCCTGTGGTTGAGTGTCGTCGAAGAGGAGTGGCGAAACATTAATGGATAAGGAAGGGTTTTCACTAATGGTAAGCTATGTTACATTTATACTATAACTGTTTATGGCTATTGAATGTATTCATCTTATTCCCATTAGGCTGTTTCGCATATGTCGTATGGCGTAAATCGTTGGGCGGGGGGGGGGAGGATTCAGTGGAGTGCATCATAGCATGCTGAGACCTGAAGCACCTACGTTAGCCGGTTCTGAATGCCCTGTTTTGAATGCTGTCATCCGCCAGCAAGGGGCCGGATTTCGTCGTTCCCCAAGGGTTGAGGAACGACGCTCCTTCATTTGATTTGTTTTAACGAATTTAGTTCTTCATTTTTCGTGTCATGTTTTTGCTTGACTCATACATCGATTGAATGTAGGCTCCTTATCGATCAATCCAGTGGAAGAATAAGAAAATTCAAAAGGATTTTTTTGTCCTCAACCCTGAGGGAGAATTGAATCGCCCCTAAGACATCGAGGCCTTGTATCAAATTAATTATTGTGCAGACAAATATGCAGATTTGGTTGTCGCATTCTTGCTTAAAGGCAAACTCCGGGATAAAACGAGGGACTCACCTGTTCGAGTATGAAGTGTTGGGTGCTATGTTGATTGAAGATAATGAAAGAAGCAGGAAATACCCCCAAAAACCTCCAAAATTAGAAGATTCCTATTCGTTAGTCGCTTACGAACCAGGGCTGGGAAAATTACGTGTTTGGACATGTCTACAGCAACTGTTGGCTTTGTGCCATTAACCGACACGGCTAAAAAAGCCAGCAATGAAAACTGTTTTTTTTTTCTAGTTTCCCTATTTTTTTCTATTTTTCTGTGCTTTTTTTGTTTTCTTCCTATCTTAAAATTTTTTCTTCTCACTAGCATGATGACAACGTCCGCCAAAATGTTCGTAAGATAGGCTTTGATGTCAGTTTTTCGCAATTGAAATCCCGCTAAATACTCCCCTACGACTTTCCAAACAACGGTGAACATCTAGCGTTCTAGGTGGTTGTTTGGAAGATCACGTAGGACGGTGGGCGGGCTCAATGGGCTTGGGGCGGCGCCAATGCTCCAACCTAGGCCCCTAGCGCCTAAACCTTATCGAAACGCCCCGCCACTTCTGCACATGGTCTGCCCTCGCGTACTGCTCCATATTTAACGGGAAACCCGAATTTCGCAATTTCGTCCACAGAAATCCCGGATTTGGCTTTAAAGTCTACAAGTGTCCACCCCGAACCGTAAACTGTCGCATACAATATCCTTCTTTACTTTCTTGTGGAAAACGATGTATATTCCAGCGGTTCATGCGGAAGGTTCAATTTGGCATACAGTTCTCGGATTGTTGTTCTACGACATCATCTTTGATCATAATGTGAAAAATGTATGGTTGAGTGGAAGTACGGTACTATTTTCATGCTGAATTAAGTTTGTCTACCTTTGAAGGGTCGCTAGGGAGCGGTTTTGAGGGCGTCTGCATTCACCGCAATCAAGCGTTTTATACCAGATGTACATAACTTGACTAATCCTCTTGAGGAATTTACACAAGCGCTACTACCCGCGATACAAGGGTTTCAAAGTTAGAAATTCAATGGCGTGCTAACTACGCGCCAAGCGGCCAAACAAGCCGAAAAATCTGCCAAGGTCACGCAAAACGAAACCCCCTCATTTGTGTACTGGTTTCCGACCATGGTTAGCGATTCCCAAGAAAGAGGTCGTCTGCACGTGTCAGCTCTTATAGCCAACATCATGCCATTAAACAGTTCTTTAATACGGTGTGCTTTACCCAGACACACAAAGATGCGCCGCTTTGTTAAATGCTCCTCCAAGTGAAAAGGCATTGTACTGCATCCGAATACTCATTGTCGAGGTCGAGCCAAGCGACGGGGCCACAGGAATTTGACCTCCGAATAACCCGCAATAACACGGAAAAACAAAAAAGGCGGGCCCTTGTTGGCATGTCACTGGTGGGATAAACGAGATGATGTGACCTATCTAAGGTAGGTGTCAGAGTCCGCGATCCGTCGCAGGTTTCGCGCGATTTTCGCGATTTGCGCGATTTGCGCGATTTCACGCGATTTGCGCGATTCACGCGACGGGTCACGGAAATCACAAGTGCCCGATCAATACTGCAAGGTGTTCTCCAATCCTGCCGCCACTTCTGCTTGATAGTGATGGCTGAATGACGACTGCTCATGATTCCACTTGTTTCATATTCAGTGTTTCAAATGTTCAGGTGGAAATGTTCCTAGAAGCATTGTCTTAGAATGTTCGTAGAATGAGGGCAGACTACGGTAGCATCAGCGCCTTTCTGTTGCCTTTCCCATTGTCAGTAGTTCAGTTACGACGTCGCTATAGTGGATACGAACTAGAATGCTCATTTGCGAGGCGTTGAGTTGCAGATTCATAACTGTGGGAGCGTTCCCGATCTGGTAAAGGTGATGAGAATACTCACGACCAGTTTTTTCCCGACTACATTGACGAACGCTGTCTGAGAAAACTCGAATGGCTTTTTTCCCATAGCGTGCCAATTTCCAAGATCCAATCCTTAGAAGGTTTGAATAGCCTTGGCTGAACTACAACTCTTTTGCAGACGAACCCGATCGATTTGAATTCCTCGCGATCTCTACGAAGATCGTCGAGAACGCTTCGAAGAACGATTTATGTGGCTGTCGATGGCTACTGATGAAGAACTCGCTGATGCAGTCCGAATCACATGGGTTTCCCAGCACTCGTTGGAAACATCGGAAATCAACTGGAGTCTGTTTGAAGACGTCGGCGACTTCCTGGTTGGTTTCACTATGGACGTTGTGTACGTTGTTAGAAAGAACATTGTATTACTCGTAGTTCTAGTTTTTCCTAAATAGGTTGGCTATCTTTGGGTACGCAAGTCGCATCTGTATTTCCTTTTATAACATCCAGTCTGGTTTCAAAGGCATATCCAGTGTTAGCGGAAGGGGATAGTGGGGTTGAAATGCGCAACGGTAAATGCTAATAGGCTTGTTGGAAAGAGGGAAAACCGCAGGAAGCGCTGAAAACGAAAGCCTCCTTTTCGGGCGTGCAAGAGTCGAGACAGTTCAAAAGGCACCTGCAGCAGAGTGTAGGGAATGCGGGAGACTCTGACATCATTTACAACGGCAGGTCCTGCGTAGATGCGCAGAGCTGTGTTCTTCTTCTTCTTCTCCCTAGCGTTAGTCCCGCGCAGTCGCAGGGTCCGCTTATCAGTCGTCGCCACTTTGCTCTGTCTAGGGCATCTTCTGCTGTGGCCGTGATTTCACTTAGGTCCTTCTTGATACGTCCCTCCACCTCTTCTTTGGGGCTCCTCGCGGTCGCTTGCCTTGCGCTTCGAAGTCGGATTGCGGTTCAAGTTTGTTCCAGCGGACAAATTGCGGAAATGTGCTCATAAAATTCTTACATGAGCTGCGAAAAACCAGGATCAGAATGGCTAGCAGTAGA
>MU898689.1:0-13166 GCA_036418205.1 Ostertagia ostertagi | reverse complement strand
TGTAAATTGATGATGAGATCGGCTGCTCGGTACTCAAATCCTTTTCCTAATTATTCAACTACCACAAGTGGTAAAAAAGTCGGGGATCGATCACACCTAAGCATTTTTCTTTATCATTGCGCGCTCTATCGCCATCTAATGCGCTATGTATTTGCCATGTTTTCGAGTGACCACACCTGGCATGCAGCAAGATGTTGTCGTTGGTGTAGGTGCTGCAGTGGTGTCGGCTATTACTTACGGCTCTACGTATGTACCTGTTCGCTGGTTCGAAACTGGAGACGGTAAGCTAGAAGAATAAAATTAAAGACTCTGCTAGCTTGGTTCAAAAGATGAATATTATCCAGGGCTGTACTTCCAATGGATGATGTGCATTGGTCAGTCACTGTTTGGTGCCATTGTTCTCGGTGTTACTGGTTGGCCACCGGTGTTTCCTTTTGCCATGCTTTCGGGAGTTTTCTTCGCCATCGGTGAGTATATGGAAAACTTCTTCTATGGCTCCAAACAACTGACAAACTTGTCATTCTAGGTAACGCGCTCACGATCTACATTATGGATGGAATAGGTATGGCAGTAGGCTCATTACTATGGAACACCGTCACTTGCGTCACCGGATGGGCTGTGACGCGATTCGGTCTGCTGGGGAATCCACAACAGCTCCCTCATGATAACGTCATGAACATTATCGGTGTTGGAACAGTATGCATAGGGTAGGTGGAGGCTCTGTGAAGCCTGGTTTGTATAGTCCAATTTATAACCACTAAAGAGTTCTTCTCGCTTAATTGCCTGAAATTTTCAGTGGATGCTTTTTCGCCACGATAAAGCACCATCGAATGAAAGTTCGACCTGCGCCTTGGCAGACAAAGGTTGGTTTTCGAAAACATTTAAATAACACTGTACGATGAATCGTGAAATGCTTCCTGTCTCGCTCACATAGCGTCTCCCTAAACGGAAATTCCAATTGCTGAGACATTGGCTCTAGTAACTAAGTAGGACCATAGCCAAGCAACGTAATACCAATCGGCAACAAACCGACAATCAAAGGAATAGTCGGAAGCTACTAATTCCAAGGCAGGATTCGTAAAGGATGTCCGATTCAAAATCTATGATCGACATAAAACACACTGTATGAGCAATGAATCAACAAAGAGTCGCTCTCTCCATCAAGGCCAACCGTCCATTAGACAAAGTCCAACGAGGGGGTCGTATTCGGTCGACCGAAGAGGGGGAAGGTCGTATTTGCAAGGTCAACGTCGCAATACGTAGGTGAGAGGCATAACTTTCGAGCGCTTCTCAACTACTAACCACAAACGAGTGCATGGCGCACCTCAGAGCAGAAGAGTCTACTGCAGAAGTGTCCATATTTGACTGTTCACGTACACAAATATGCTTCTGAAGAACCAATGTCTTCAAACTGGACCTAAGTTAGTAAAAGAGTGACCACTTGGGTAGATTGACTGCTAAAGGCTTACAAGAAAAGTTTGGGAAAAATATTTGCCTGTCGCGACTTCCTAAAAGGTTTTAGTATCTGTTATGAAGCACAAAGCTTGTGCGATGTCATGGTATCATTATTCCTTATAAAATTAGTTTGAAGAGAGTTGAGTAGCAAAAACTCGCGTTTTCAGGAGAGTAGCTCCGAAAATTCATGAAAAAAAAACGGTCCAACGGAGCGATTTTTTGAACGGGTCATTGTGGAAACTAGTTCAAGTATTCATTAGAAAGCTCTAACCTTCTAGTTTCTTCCAGGGGACAAGAACTGCAAAAAGTTGAATCTGAAGAAAGTTATAACAGTTCAAAGCCAAAAAACCAGCGCTCTGCCAAAAATCGGTCCGCGATTTCCCCAAAACGGTCCAACGGGGCGATTTTTTGACTCCATCAATTTTGAAAGAGTTCAAGTATTCGTTAGAAAGCTCTAACCTTCTAGTTTATCCCAGGGGACAAGAATTGCAAAAGGTTATTCTGAAGAAAGTTATAGTCATTGAAAGCCAAAAAACCCGGTTGTGCACAAAAAACGGTCCAACGGGGCGATTTTTTGAAGAAATGAAACTTTACAAAAGTTTGAGTACTTTTTAGAAAGAAAACAATCTGAGTTTCAAAATTTTCTTACCACTTCTCACACTTTCTTATTTGAAGAAATTACAACCTTTCAAATGAAGAAGTGCGCATTTCTGTGAATTCTTAATTCTCTACCCCATAACTAAAAGAGTTCTGGAGATACTGCATAATCGTGGTGGTTTTCTGAAACAAGCAGTCTCGTAGATTACAAATCTACTTAGCGTTTTGAAAAATATTGACGTTGAACAGAATTACACTCATTTGAAAATTAGTAGTCTGCCTTGGTCTATCCGCGCTGGGCCGAGTAGAAGATTGTGCGCGCCAATGCAAACGCGACGCTACCGCGCTCAATCTGGTGTAACGCTCGAAATAGTAGTACGAAGTAGCACGCGAACACAAACACGAGTGAAAGAAAAGAGGTTCCTATTTAGGGCGTGGTCGGGGGTTTCTTTTGCTTTCTTTTTCTTTTCCAGACCACCTCCCACCTCTAAATTCCATAACTGGACGCTTTCCACACCCGAATATTTTGCAGTCAAGCATTCATCTGTAGCGGCATCCTGTACAAGAAAACAATGGTGAAGTGCGCCAAGTGCAAAGTGACTTTTTTGCCTTTTTTGCCTTTTTTTTGCTTTTTGCTCGGAAGAGGTCAGCAGGTATCGGTGAATGAGGCGTGGCTAACATGGGCGAGTTTGCCACGAAACACAGATAGCTTCAGAGAAGACCCCGAAACCTGGAAAAAAATGGATGAAGGTTGGCGAAGTAATGAAGGGTAAATGCTATTGGTGGGTAGCACCGAAGTGGATGGAGTTCTTCATCCGTACTATAGATCTATTCATAGTCCTGTTTTACTCCATAGCTGATACCGCGTGATGCTCGCGTCTGCGTGCGCCGCGAAACTGATGAAATTTGTACAGGGTGTCCTAAAAATACTTGCGCCAAATTTTATAAGATCATTAGAAAAGTTATATCAATTATTTCTCATTTCCGCGCGCTAAAATAGTTGTGCAGGTAGGTTCTCTTGTGAACTGCATCGTTATTGGGGAAACTGCCAGTATCTCTGAGATGGCGAGAGGTGATCCAAGGTGACCTGCGATCATTCGCGTGCGCGAGAAGAGACTGCATCGTAGGACATTGTTAAATTTCTTGATGTTCCCGTGAACACAGTAAAGATGGCCATCAAACGATGCAGGAGAATAAGAACACTCATTCACAAGCCTGTACAAGGAAGAATGGTCAGCGTTTCACGGATAGAATTATCGAAATGTTTGGTTAGCAATCCAGGGTGCTCCATAAGGTGGCAAGGCCGCCGAATATATCGAATTCATCGATGGGCCTCATCGCTGAGGATAAGCAGCCTTGCCAATCCTTACTTACTTCTTACTTCTCTTACTTCTCGACCGCTATTCGTCCCGGGCACGCCAGAAACGCAGGTCGCACATCTTCCAGGTCGCTCTGCTTCGGGCTCTTCTGCGCCACAACTGGCCGTACATCTTCACGAGAGGGTCTGCCCATCTGGTGGGGGGTCTGCCTCTGGGCCTTGTTTTTCCCCTTGGGTACCAGTCAGTCACTCTCTTCGTCCAGCGATCATCGGTAAGTCTAGCCACATGACCGGCCCACCTCCGCTTGGAATTATAGATGGCATCGACGACGTCCTTCACCATCGTACGAGCGCGGATGGTGTCATTGGGTATGCGGTCTCGGAGCGTTACCCCGCACATGGCCCTCTCCATGGCTCGCTGAGTGACTGCGAGTTTCTCCTCTTCAGAGACTGTGGTGCTCCACGTCTCCGCCCCGTAGGTCATCGCGGGAAGAACATGCGAGTTGAAGACGTGAGCTTTGACCCCGGGGTCGACGTGCTTAGAAGTTAGTACATCTCGAAGTTTATTGAACGCGGTCCAGCCCGCTCTGCGGCGTCGGCTAATCTCGAGCGTGAGATCGTTATTCATGTTGACCGCTTTACCGAGATATACGTAAGAGGAGACTCGCTCGATCTCCTGGCCTTCTAGGAGGATCGGCTGGTACTGAACTTGTTCGTTGTGCATCCACTGAGTCTTGCCGGGATGAATTTGTAGTCCGATTTTGCCGGCTTCCTGCCTGATGAGGCTCAGGGATTGCGCAATGTCGGCGGGGTCCTCGCCTATCAGAACACAGTCATCAGCGAAGAGGAGATGCGTTAAGCGAACGCCGTCGATGTTCACTCCTCCGGGCAACGAGATTCGCCTCATGATGTTCTCGAGCGCAATAGCGAACAAGTTCGGGGACGTAACCTCGCCTTGTCTGACGCCGCGCCGGATTTGAACACGGACCGGTGTTTTTATGAGTTTGATATCGGTATAACAGTCCGTGTTGCACTGCCGCGTGATTCTAATATAGGGCTCGGGGATACCGCACTCGCGCATGGCGTTGTATACACTCTCATGCTCCACTGTGTCGAAGGCCTTTTTGAAATCGATAAACAGAAGACACAGTGGGGTGCGGTACTCGCGGCAACGTTCCGTCAGCTGTGCACAGCTGACGGAACTGGCAATCCTAGTACATGCAAAAGGACCGCTTCATTCTGTAAAGCAACATGCAGCAAAGAGGTCAAAAAGTTGGGAGAGTACTAGCGCGCTTCACTGGCGACTACGCAACTCTCAATCGTTTTTTCTGACAAGAAAATATTCGCTGTAGAGCCGGTGTTGAAGCGACAAAGCGATCACATTCTTAGAATTATCGGGAGTGCCATCACGAGGAAAGATTGTTGGCCTAAGCCGGCATCAGTAATTATTTTAGGATGAGTTGCCGCCAATGAGACGGCGTCGGCCGATTCATGTGTGAAGACCAGCAAGGACGTGCATATTGGAGAACGTATTGAAGCCTTGATCCAAGTCCCACTTTGGGGCAAGTCGTGGTGTTTCCAGCGGGACAGTGCTACAGCCCACGGGCCAAGCTCTTTCAAGACAAGTGCAAGCTGCGAGCTGCCCAACTTCGTCGCGAAAAAGGAATGGCCTTCCTACCTCCTAATCTTAATCACTTGAACTCTCAGTCTAATCCGGGATTGAGAGCAAGGCATGTCGAGCTCGTCGTACGAATCTGCAACCATTGCAAGCATCAAAGGAAGCCTGGGAAGAATTGGATAAGGAACACCTGCGTGCAACGTGGAAGGATGCAAGAAGAGACTCCGGGCCTGAATTCGTGCAGGTGGAGGACATTTTGAAATCTGGTTGTTGCATGTTGTTGTGTATGATGTTAGTATAATTATGTTCAGATTCAATTATCATTCTGCATCTAATAGTCTAAAAGACACTGCAATAAACAGCCACAAGTAATTTTGGGACGCCCTGCATTATGAACGAACCACAAGCGATTTTCTTTTCCGGTACTGACGGCCTCCATAAGCATCAACAGAAATGCTGAACAACAGAAGGGAGATTGTTCTTTGTTACGATACTATCAATTTCTAAAGTATTACAGCCAGAACAGACGATTATCCTTCGAAGTTGTGGATGAACACACCTCCACTCTCAAAAGAACAATGTGAGTTTATTTGGAGGCAGAGGGCGAGCTTGTGTGTATCAATAAAAATTCTGCAAAGTACTGGTGAGTTTTCTACACTAGCCCCAAGTCGCGGTGCATTTGGAATAGATCAGAACCTATTTGAGAACTTGTTCTTTGATTTCTTCCTAGAGTTCGTGAAGGAAAACCTGGTTTTTACGTTGACGACCTGTGAGTCTGGATTCAGGAACTACTCATGAAATTTGAGTGACTTTCCACTGCTTCGTCTTTTTTGCAGACTGATGTAGAATTCACAGTAGCATCCGAGTAGTGACTCGTGCACCAGTCCTTCTAGGTAGAACGCCGACGGGTTGAATACGCTCGTGAATAAAAAGGGCTAAAAAGATATGATATCCGGTGCTTGGCATTGCTCATCAAGCGGTAATGGATTGCAATAAAAGTATAATAGAATCTACATTATGTTGTTGCAGTATTCCTTTGAAACAGATACGGTATAAGCAGTGCTATAGTATCAATGTTCTCATATCCATGCTTTCTGTCTAGAGCTATTCTACTAACAATGTTTGTTGGATTTTTGTATGGAAACATGCTCACACCAATCAACTATCTGGTACTGCACAGCGATGAGACTGGCAATCCCGCCAGAGTTTCCTCGTATTTCTTCTCGTTCTGCTTCGGAGCGCTGCTGTCCTCAACGTTGATATTTATGATATACTCAGGGGCAAGGTAGGTATTTTATCAGAAAGTTCTTGCGGTTTTGGATGTTTCATTTTGAGATGTTTCGAAAAAAAGGTGAAATAACTTTGAAACGTGACGACGGCACATGCATTTCGTTCTCATATCATTTTTTCACGCAAGTACCAAGTATTTTGTATTTTTCGAATTTATTCTATTGACCACATAAAAATATGACTATAAATGAGAGGTTCACACAATAGTCAAAAATGGTTCACTCCAGCGAAGGTTCTTTGAGTACTACGAGCTTGACGGTTCGACTCATCCCTAGAATTCTTCATATTCTCATGAACTCGTGCACGAGGAAAAGTAGCAGCAGAAAACACAGACGAACTCGTGTGGCGAGCCTGTGGTGCATGTTTTGACTGAAAAACAGCGTCAAGAAACATTTTGAGGTCCACTGCAGCCAGAACAACTGAAACTTTCCCTCCATGGCAATGCACTCAACCGTGATACAACAACTCAATCGAACTTATACTTCTGTACCTCCAGATAGGTGAAAGTGTGACACACTGACGACAGTGTAACGCGTTAACGCGTGCTGCCTAAGTCATCCTCTTTCTCGGCTTTGTTTATTGTCATTTCATGACCACACTATTGCATAATTATCAATGATATGGATCACCTAGTCGAATATGCTCCAGTTTAGAGAGGTTTTCTAAGTGCTATGGAATTGGCAGCTCGGTCCATTCTTCCGTTTCCTTATTCTCATAACCATGTAGAAAAAAAGGAGTAAATACAACCTCGCACGGCTGAAAACCACGTCAAAGATAGTTCTAACACCATCACAGAGAAAAAATTGTAATATTTGGTTTTTCATGACCATTACACTTTCTCTTCATCGGAATTCCACTACTATATGCGTACCAAAAGTATGTGGACACCCTAATCGATTCTCAGGAGTCAGCTAAAGGCTTTTGTGTCATGAAACCTTCACCATTCAACTCCTAGTGGTCGATAACCTACATGACAGTGACAATTTCGGCAAAAGATTTCGTTCTAGTTTAGCAAACTACTTTTTAAATTTTTTTGTATCAAAAGTATGTGTACACCCTAAGTTATAAAGAGCCCAAGCTGAGATGTGGGTTCCTTCATGTTGCTGGACCTTCCAATTGCGAAATCGCACGTCAACCGGTCGTGCGTCCTCGTTTGTTGGGAGAGAAATCCGAGAATCCTGATGCTAAGCTCTCAACATTGATTGAGGGTCGTCTTCAATCGTTACTTGTTCAATACATCACAAGAATACCCCAAAAGATTCGTGTATGGATGCGCAAGACAGCTTTGCAAGGTTGGAATTCCCGTTCAAAAATGGGATCACAACATAGGACGTTGCACCCTGAACAGACAGCGCTTTTGCGGACGAAAATTATAAGATAAGAATAGAAGACGATCTTTGAGAAATTCCCTCAAGAAAACCTGGACTGGTGAGAAAAAGCTTATTTTTGGCTGTTCGGGTGGATCTCGTTGTTAATTGAGGGACCTTCGTCCTTACCCGCAGCTGTACTCAGACATTTCGGGGGAGGCTCATCAATTGTCTGGGGTGATTTCAAAAGAAAAAATGGAGAGTGGCTTGCCAGCATGCCAGGTAACAATTTAGGGTTGAAGTGCTTCGGATATCTCGACTTATATCTTTTTTGAGATGCCAGAAAAAGACAATACACTTGTTTTGCAGCAAGCCCGAGGGTGGTACCCTACACGTAATCCATTTAGAAACGCGAGGGGTTTTGAGTTCTGGATTGGCTGGCGACCCCTCAGACCACATCGTTATTGAAAACGTAAGGGGATAGTTGTCCACTGCCTATTATTTATTTATTCTTGGTCAATCACAGAAGGGCAATACACAGTAATTATCCAGTATTTCACATACGATTGACTTAGGTGAGATTATCTGAGAGAGAAACTTTCTGATAGGAATAGAAATAGAAAAACTCCATAAAGGGTACAACAGTTAGTAACACTTGTTTTTTACTGAGCAATATTTCATGCACGTAGACCGAAAGGCACTTAGTTTCAGAGAACCACTAGCCACCGAGCCCTGAAAATAACCGACGCTGAGGCCGCAGCACTACAAGGGCGGGTGCAAGTTGCACCTCTTTGATCTAAACACGAACCCCAGGAGCTGGCTCAGGGGTGCTTACGAAGGCTATCTACTGGTGCGCAAAAGTGGTTGACGTTGGATGGAGCTATATTATTAATAACGGTCCATATGAATAAAATCAGCGGATAGCGTATTGCTCAAGGGAGACAAAAGCATTTGTACGGCACTTGAAGGGATGAAAGTACAGAGCTTATGGAGTCTTATTTCTTCCTATTAGAGACAAGCAATCATCAGGGGGTGGAGCTACAACTATGTTACAGATACAGTCAGAGTTTCTTTTCTCTTTGCTCAGAAAAAAATTACTAAAAAAATTAATAAATTAATCAATAGATAGAAGTCGTCCAGAATTCCCGGCATGACGGAGCTACTAGGGTGTTTGAGAACATAGTAGAGCACCTGTGACTGGAAGACTGATTAAAATGATCTAAAATAGCAGCGGTTAGGAGGAAATGAAAAATGAAATAAGAAATTCCAAGAGAATCGGAAATAGGGAAAAAACAAGAGAATTGAAAAGAAATATAAATATGTATGTATAAATAGATATACAGCAATTAAGATTGATTGAATTCACTGACACTATACTATGCCCAGAATCTTTTGAATCCTTTGCAATAGATGGCAAATGTTACAGTAGCTGGGAACCGAGGAGGTATACTATAGCATAACTGTCGTGGGTGGAAGGGACTACCTCTTGTGATGCCTCACGAGGGGAGAGATTCTGAAGAAGTCTGTTAGCTGCAGATCGACTTCGCCTGTGGTCATTTTGTACAAAAAACCAAGGTCTGCAACTCTTCTACGTAATTCCAGTGTTTGAGCATTCAATTTCTTCAAGCGCATGTGGTATGGAATTCCAAATAAGCCCTTCCTCATGAAACAGTAAACTCTTTTTGTACGTTTTCGATTTCTTGCACTAAATAAACGTGGGAAGGTGACCAAAGCTGAGTACAGTATTCCATCAGGGGTCTAACGTATATGGAGAACAGCCTGAAAAGGATAACGGGGTCTCTTGACTTGAAAGCTTTGAGTATAAAATTTGCTCTTCTCTTGGCCTTCAACACCATAGCATGGATATACGAACTGTAGTCGAAAGCAGCGGTGTATGTAACACCCAGATCTCGAATAGATTCTGGGTACGCAAGTCTGCAACCGTCTAGAGTAAAGTGTACCTTAGGATGCTTTTTTCCGAAGCCCATAACAAAAGTTTTCTCTGTCGGGACCTCTTACTCCCACTTCTTACACCAGGCGGATACAAGGCTTCCTGCAGTAGGTCACAGTTGTTGACTGTGAATATTTTGGAGTCGTCCGCATACAATGAGCATTGCACCCCTACAGGCAAACTTCGATAGGTCGTCCACAAAAACCAAGAACATAAGTGGACCTAAGCATGATCCCTGGGGACACTTGTTGTCTTATAGATTCGAGACATGGCGCCATTAATTCCTACTACCTGGGAGCGCCCCGTGAGAAAGGACTTGAGAAACTTGTAGAGACAGCCTTGGATACCGTAACCTTGAATCTTGCTCAGTAAGAGTGGTATAGAAATCGAGTCAAAAGCTTTCTTGAAGTCAAATATAACGCGCAGTGACATAGTTGCCCCTATCTTATTTATTTATTTTATTTACAGGTCAATCGTAACAGTGAGTAAAAAAATAATAATTGGACCCGGGATGGCACACAAGATTGATTGACTCAAAATTCAATTTAGTGTTTGTGGTAAGGAGAAAAAGGGGCTAGATGCCGACCCGATACATGTGAACCGTTACCGACTGATAGCCGAAAAAAGGGGGAGGGTGCACGCAAAGTTGCTAAAAGGCCCTGAAGATAATCCTACTGCCGAGGCCGCAACGCAACAGGGGCGGGTGCAGGCGGCACCTCTTTGATCTAAACACGAACCCCAGGCGCTGGCTCGGGGGTGCTTACGAAGGCATTAACTAAGTTTGCGTGCTGAAACTAGGAGTGGGTATATGGATAAATATAGCCGGAAAGGGCCCAGCAGGAAGGGGTGAGCAAATAGCCCCAATGGAATTGAAAGAGCATGAGCAGAATTAAATATTTTGGGGGCAGCCAATCCGTACCATTCGGAGTTTTCAATATGACAATTGCGAAAAAAGAGAAAAAACTTTATATGAATATCATGGAACAGGTGACGACTCTTCTTGACAACGGCATAATGACTCGCCCAGCCAGAATCCTAAGGAGCTTTTCTAAATAGACAACTGAAAAAAATTCGTGTATAGGTTTTAGGGAACGTCGTAAATCGGGAGCAAAAAAAAACATCTGAAAAAAGTATTATCCACCATTTACATATCAAGATGGGATATACATATCTTGATTGATCGTATTCACTTTGTTCCAGTTGAATGGTAGGCTGAAATTCTCAATGGCAACGAGGAAACTAGTTCACTACCCTTTGACCGTCAAAACCTCCCATAGATATTGATTGTAGATCCCCCCAGTTCCCCTATTGCGGGGAACTGGGGGGCCGGTTCTCTCTAAGCGAGAGAACCGGACGCACCGAGTTCGAATAGAACCGGCAGAATCGGCGCAGAAGCACAATGGCTCACAAACCTCATGTAAAGCTATTATGAGGTTTGCAAACCATTAGCGCGACGGCGGATCCGAACCCCTACGAACCCCCGGTCACGAGCGCACACGAAGCGCGCGCACTCGCTCTGAGCCATTCTGCCGGTTGGCAAGTGCCACATATCGAGCTGCCAACTGATGACGGGTCGCGTTGCCCAATCGTGTAGCAGGCATTAGCCAATCGATAGGTAGATAGCTGACTACAATAGCGTGGAAAGTTCCATCATGACAGTGCAAATCTTTTAACCAGTGTCCTTCCTCTTCGGAATGGCTAGATAGCCCCATCTTGTCTAATTGTTTGCTTTATAAAGTCAGCAAGGTGACTCTTGAATGTGGAGGAGTGTTTCCATTTGAAAAATTCGGGTTTCAAGCTATTCCAAAGAGGGGCCACTCTGACAAGGAATGATCCGGCGTAAGAGCTGGAGTTGGGTTTGTCAGGTCTTATTCTGTATGGGTGGCCTCTTGATATAGCGATGTTCAGCGGTATCTCGAAAAGGTCAGACAGCTGTAGGCAAATTTCGTCAGTAGTCAGTTTGTACATCAAGGAAAAATCTGTCAATTTTCTTCGAAATTCGAGCATATCTGCCCCAAGTATGCGAAGCCGCTCTTCGTAAGAGCAAGATGTAATACCTCTGCGCAGAAAACAACGGTATGTGAAGCTCTTCTGTACCTTCTCGATATCTTCGATTAAGCGTCTTTTATGAGGTGACCAAAGCGGAGTACAATACTCCAACAAGGGCCTGGCATACAGCGCGAAAAGTCGGAAAAGGCATGATAGTTCACGGGTTTTGAATGCCTTGAGTATGTAGTTAGAAACTGAATATGCAGCCTGAATCCTGCTCTTTATATAGTCATCAAAGTCTAGTTTATCATTATAGCTTACTCCCAAGTCGCGAATCTGGTGCACGCGGGTGAGTGCAGTGCCGTCGAGAGTAAAGGAGAAATCAGGATGACCTCTCCCCAATCCCATCACGGTTGTTTTTTGCAGTGAGATGTCAAGACTCCACATTTTAGACCAAACTTCTACAGTTTATCGTTTTATTCGCAGTTGTGTATCGGTATACAGTCGTTAATTGTGTATATTTTGGCGTCATCCGCATACATGCTGCAGAAGGTTCCATGAGGGAGGCAAGTGTTCAAGTCGTTTACAACAAAAGTATGAACATGAGAGGTCCTAAGCATGTTCCCTGAGGTACTCCGCTTGGGGTGGAGTACGCAGGGGACAAGCTTTCATTCACTTTGACAGATTGCACCCTACCGCTAAGGAAGGAGTGAAGAAATTCTAGTAAGCGACCTTTGATTCCATACGCCTCAAGCTTCTTGACAAGGAGTGGGATGGAGATTGAGTCAAACGCTTTAGCGTAATCGATATAGCAAACCGAAACATAGCTCTACGTCCGTATGCTAAGGGGAACAGTCGATAGAAGAGCGGGAAGCTGTAGCTGGGCTTTTGAAACCATGTTGTGCCTTGGCTAGCAATTGATTTTGTCGCAGAAACCCTGTTATGGCCTTACAAATAATGCGTTCCATTACCTTACATGTGGAACTGGTGAGACATATAGGGCGGTAATTAAGGCCACATCAGTCTTGGCCTTCTTGTGTATAGGGCGTACGATTCCCGGGACCTTCCATGCCGCCGGCACAGTCCCATGGAGGAGAAACCTATTAAAGAGTATGACCAGTGGAGCTGTAAGACCAAGGGCTGCCTTTTTGAGGAATATATAAGGAACGTTATCAGGTGATGCAGTATTTCTGGTGGGGAGGCGGCGCAGAGCACGGTACACAGAGTCGCTGGAAATATCTAACCAGTCCATAAGCTGTTGTGCGTCACGGGAGGGGGTAGTGAACACCTGTTTTCCTAGGTAGCTTATAGACGGTTTCAAAATAATCAGCGAATAAATTTGCTTTCTCTTCGTTACTTCTGACAACGGAGGAACCGTCAACTAGAGTGGGTATGCCCCAACAGTTTCAATCTCTGATTGCAAAACTTGAAGAAAAGTTTGCTGTTATGCGAATGTTTAGCTACTTGATTTGGCCTCTGGTATGGAGAGTAAGTGCAAGTTCCCTCTTAAGCTTACGTGCCCACCTTGAGATATTTCTGCGAGCCATACCGATGAATGTTATTGAAATAAAACCTCGCCTTGGCATTAAGTGTGCGAATCTTCTTGGGATATTTGACCTGTCGCGCCCTTCCTTTGATCAG
>MU898685.1:0-11909 GCA_036418205.1 Ostertagia ostertagi | reverse complement strand
TGAAATGTTGAAAAAGTAGACGAATAAATCAGTGGGTTTCTTAAAGGAGGAATTCACGATTAGAATGAAGGTCGAAGAAAGGGAAACTGACCTAGTTGAGGGACCCACGGACCTCCTGAGGGTGCGAACTGACGCGCAATTCGCATGGAAAAATTTGACCCGGCCGTATAAATGCCTGTTGAGGTTATGTTTTATACTTGTTCACATTTCTTAGGTTTTTTTGAAAAGTTTCTATCCTTTTTTCGAAGTGGTTTTTTGTCCTTTATCGGTTTGCAGGCGAGGGGCTCGGGTGTCTAATTGGTGAACGTCCACAATGATTTTTGCGCTGAAAGCTTTTGCGCTCAGTTTTTTGACACGCTGTCAAATTAGCTAATGACAGCTAGTTCTTCAGCTAAAAGCTAGTTACAAGTTCTGGGAAATCTTCCACAAAATCTTTCTTCTATATTCCTGAAAGCTATCGGTATAGGACATCAATGTGGGGATGATTCGGAAGTAGTCCTTAGCTGCCTCTGCATTTCGACCTGCACTTGCCCATACAGAGTATCCTAAACCGGAAATATTGACATCCTTGCCTAGGATTCAGGGTGAAGGAGCCTCGGGGTAGATGACCAAGTGCCAAAAAGCCTGGGATGTGGGCAGGATGTCTGGGATGTAGGACATCTATCACTTATCTGACTGATCAGAAATATCCTAAATTTAGCGTCTTCCTTCTATGTTACCTTACCGTCAAAAATCCAAAAGGAGGGCACTCTACCGCGGATGTGAGACCAGGGAGTACCGCCCCCTACCAGAAAAACTCCATTCTCACCCCATTCCTCTAATTAAAGCCTTCTTGGCCCTCCTATATTTTTATTTTTTCTCATTTCTCGATTTCCATGAGATGGGCAGTAATTTCAACCGAATAGAAGCCAATAGTGTAATAGTAAGGGGAAAGGAGCAGGAGTTCTACACGGCTTCTTGACGTACATCACCTGTAACCATTCATAAGAGCTGCTCTTTTCCAATGAAAAATATGCCATCGCCCAGTTTTGGAGGCCTTTATTATCTCTGGGACCTTCTTTCCCGTGTTACCGTCTTTCCAGGCCTCCGTGTCTTTGACGAATCTTATGGTTAGCATGTTCCTCGGCTAATTTCTGCCCCTTGTTCTGCGCGCCACGAAACACGGACCTCCTATTCAACAAGGTCTCCTACGCCATAAACTTCTACGGAGCTCTAAGTATTGAAGCATAACAAAAACAGAATTTTTATGGTTAACATGGTCCTACGCTAGATTTCTGGCCCTGTTCGCCACGCGCAGAATCAAAGGACTCTTATTCAACAAGATGTCCTACGTCAAACTGCATGAACTGCTCAGTTGGAAGATCATTCGTACTCATAGGTGGGATCAATTTTTTCTGGATTGGAAAGCTTCAAAATGTTTTGATGCATTTTAGGATAAATAGCGTTCCCTTCCTCTCCCCCCCCCCCCCCTTCCCTCATCTCCTCCCCTCGTAAGCATAATTTGTTGGCTAACTTTGAACTTCCGCTACTCGATGGCAGAGTTCGATCATATTTCAAACTCGACCATGTAGTAAAAACGAGGATTTTGAAAAATGGGGTGTCAAGACATTTGAAAAATAAAGAATTGTGACTGAGGAAAACCACTGCGACCACACTCTTGGCAGTGAAACTCATCCAGCAATCCTCGGGAACTCGATTTCCGCATGGGATACCCAGGAAGGTCATCTACTGTGAGATCCTACGCCGTAAGAACAACAAGAGACTTGTGAAAACTGACAAATGCAATTCTAGCTTTTGGTGTACAGTTTACGAGCAAAAGCGCTTGAGCAGAAAATGAAAGTGATCTGCGAAACCACCCATCCCTGATCAGTCTTTCAGGCAGCATGCGCCACGCTTTCTACCTGTGTTCAGAATCGTAGTGTGCTTCTGGCATAGTAGTATAACTAGTAGTCGGTAGCTTATCATCCTTCATACAGGGATGGCCAAAGAAGACACCTCCCTTCTCTTTCAGTACCGGCTCAATAAGTTTTGACAAGCTCTAACCGCATGATTCCGACAGATGTTTGAAGAGCACATTCCATTCCATTGAATAGCTTTCAATATCCATTTTTTTACTGGCGGAATCAGAAGGGTTTTCCCCGGGAAAATAATGCAATTGAGCTTAGCGAGTTCCTCGACAGGTGGGGATCAGGCCTGACATTGTCCAAAAATGTTGGCTAGCAGGGATCGTGCACATTACGAGGTCTACTGTCTCTAGAAGATGCTACATTGATATCGTTAATGATTATCGGGTTCACGTGGTGAGTGCCGCAAATTAATAAACCGTTAGTTAGGTCGAAGCTACGTGGACAACTCTGAAAGGCCATGGCAGATGACGACATTTCTCAAGCGTCAACTTGTGTAGGAACATTTTATGAGTATTCTTCCGGAAGGGAATTCACTGACCACGGCACCCTATCTGATGTGAGCTCACTGATTGTGCGTGATAGGCGAAGGGATTTCTTTTTTTGCGCCCCCCTTAGACATGTCGGTGTTTTTATCCTCCTAGGCCAGTCTGCTATCATGCATTCGGCCGGTTTATCTTATTATTATCTTTTTATTTATTTTATTATTTTTATTTGATTTATTATTTATTTACTTATTGAGCTTGAGGCCCGGTTAAAGCTACCATATCACGACCGTGGACCTGCTAGGAATATGTCAGTGCCATCGTAAATTCCGGTCCGAATGCCACTGTTTCACGTTACATGTACATACTTATTCCGGAATTTTACCAACAATTTGGATTTCTTGAATTTTTCAAGTCCGAGAATCCTTCTCTTACTCGATTATATCCTACATCTTCCCTCGATTTTACGTTTTCTACAGAACCTGGCCAACATTTCTGACTAATCGTTTTTATATAGGACTTCCGCCAGAGCCGATTGATTTCTACTCGAAGGAGATCGAGAGATTCTTGGAATTCTCCTCAATATGCACTTGAGTAAATTCATGACGTGTCCTCCCTACGCCATTCGTCATAACTGATTCTCTACGACCAAAGGAAGAATTGAGTTTGCATATTCTACTATGGTTCCTCCGGATTGTAAAGAGTATAGCAAACGTACTTTTTTAGTACTTTACTTTCGTCACAACTTCTACGCTTTCCAGAGTTACACTGGCAATCGGGTTTAATGAAGTAAAAAGGGCAGAGGTAGCAACGGCAAGTGTCGCCTCATACCACGCGCGTGTTCGGGGAGTCGAATCCCGGATCAAACCTCGCTCTAGCCAGGAAACCTTTCGGGGTCGTTGAATTGGCACAAAGCGCAAAGTTTGGGTGATAAACAGTGATTTGTACATCGGCTGGCTGGCAGCTGCATATCATTGTATGGATCATATCGATAAAATGCTCCAAGTGCAAGTGAACGAAGTACAGTGCGTGGCGCATTCTAGAACAAGAGAATGATCGATTCCGGAAGCTTCATACTTTTTATGGCGTGACACCTTTTTACCCCAGGCGATGCGTGGATCGGCGCTCATGTCCTCAGAGGGGACACTGTGCGTGGGCTATTTTTGGAATTATGGACTAAGCTTTAGGGAGGGGAAAGAGTTCTGGGAGGGGATGTGAGCAATCGCTGTTCCTACTGGTGATTATTCCCGATCCTGGCATCAGTCCAGGTGACCTACCATCAGTTTCTGAATGCATTGTTTCGAAGGTCCCCCCCCCCTTAAGGACATGAGATTTGCCCGTGAATCTATTGGTTACATGGGGACTTTTTCTCGCCACACATGACTTTTTGCTTATCGCTAATTTGTTTTACTTGAAAACGTTTATTCAAACGACTAATATACATAATTGTCAGGATTTTTTGTAAACGTACACTCAACCGCCCATTAACACATTGACGACAGCATGACGCGCATGCGCGTCAGGTTTTCGCGCAAATGGGCATTCTCTTGGTATTTTTGATGTTATGAAGTTGTCCAACTACATCATAGATTCGGAAAACTATACTCATTACTGAAACCGCTGAAAGAACTGCGTTGTAAAACAATATCAAGAAAAGATGCCGAAAAGGAGTGCGCACAACGGGCTGTCATCAGTGTGGTAATAAAAGATAGAACAGTCACTTATCAAAGCTTTCTTCCGGTCGAATAGACACATTTTAGGAATTTTATGTTTTGTTGCTTGAAATCGATTTCTTTTTCGGCTCATTCAGCCATTTCAATAACTCCTCTCATACCTATTAAGCTGGAAATTGGGAGTGTTTCATGGATGTCTTATTCTGAAACTGTCTTTTTCTCTCACCAAGTTTGAGCCGTTCAAGGGTCGCGATCTTTCAAAATCAAGCTGACGAGAATTTTTTCTGAATCGAGAAACCAAGAGACTCTGCTTTAAAGCCTTTGCATTAAAAGGTTACGTACCCTTATTTCGGATAACGAATAGAGCGTCGAGTGCAGACCACACACCACAAGTTACGACGGCCAAGAGAAAAAAAAAGAAAAAGCCACTTTTTTTGGCCGTCGTCACTTGTGGTGTGTGGTCTGCACTCGACGCTCTTCTCGCCTCCCAATAGAGGGTATATGTTTCTGAGTAGTATCTTTGTCAGACCTCAAATGTCTCCGATAATTCTCATTTTCACTTTTGCTAGCTAAACAAAATAATAAACGGCTCTATCGCAAGATACGGGGGCATTGTGGCACAGGACATTTAAAATCGCGTAAAACACGGCCTTTTTGTACGGGTCTACCTTGAGCAGGAGAGGCAGACTCAAGGGGCGTGAGCAACTTTAACTTTCTCCAATTTTTCCAGCCCTCTCCTAGGCTCATTCCTAGAAGAAGCTCCCGTATCTTGCCACAGTGCCCAATATCTACTATTTGGCTAATTAATATAAAATATCAATATTATTATTCAAGCAGCCACTGTAAATGTTCCGCATGGCGCACTTTTAAATGATCTTTTCAGTCCGGCGAGAAATTTAGTAAGGAAGTAGTCTTGGTTAGTAGATGCTGTTTTGCTTTCTTGAGGGATACTTGTAATTCTAGTTCAAGGAAGTACTTATTCTAGAAATTGGAGAGCAGACAAAAACAGATGGTCGAGGTTTTCTGTCTGCCATTCATAAATCTCTCCTTGTGGATGTGTAACTACCCTTCGGGCATTCATTGAAAAATGACCGCAAACGCGAGATTAGGTTGGGATTGATGGTGTTTCACCACTAGACACTTACCTCTAGAAAAGATAGACTAAAATCACTAGAAAATTTTCTGATACGCATTGTACCCGGCCTTGCCCATCTATCCATAACCCACACTTTAATACCTTTTCAGTTACCTTGAACTCTCGACCGTGGGGCTTAGGAAGTGGTGATGTACACGACGAAGGCAAGATAATAATCCTGGAATGAATTTTGAAAATATTCCTAACATTTCTAACTTCCAGAGTTGGGGATAGATCTCCTTGCTAATTTCTCCGATGAGCCTCCCTTCCTGAAACACTCCAAGTATGAACTTCTTATGTGAGATTCACGATGAATGCTTCATCCTGTTTTTTGTACTTACCTTCAATTGATTTCCACCATTTTGTTGGCTTTTGGGCGGAAGTGGTGCAGTGACAAGTGGCGCGCTCACCACGCGAGCGGTCCGGGATCAAATCCTGGGTCGTGAGTCGCCCGGGCCAACCAAGCCTTCCATCCCTCCGGGGTCGGTTAATTGGTACCAGACTTGTCTGGGAGGATAAAAACACTGACTTGTACATCGGCTGGCCCCCGCAAGTCATTGTATAGGCCACATCGCATTCAAATGCCACTGCGAATGTACAAATGGAAGTAGAATGCGTGCCGCATCCCAAAAAGGGATTGATCAACGGCAAATGCTTTATCCTTTATTATTTATTCGTTGGATTATTTTCAAAGGCGTCTTTCTATGATTTTCAATACACCCAGAACTCTGCAATTCTAGTATTTGGGTCATCTTAAAATTTTCTTAGTTTGTTCGTCCTCTTTGCCGTCTCAGCTTCTATTATTAGGTTGTCCCATAATTATGAATACATTACATGAAAAAATCCAAGAAAAGTGGTAAAGACGTGAAACACGTTTTGCCAAGTAGCACCCACATTCTCCTACCTGAGCATTTAGTCAGCCCATTTACACGATGCGTTACATGGCTATTTCATCAATTTTTCTGAAACCTATTTTTGAGCTTCCCTCTTCATCACTTCTTACTAGGACCTTTCAAACGCCAAACAACATTGTGGATCAACCAGCAGATAGGCTAGGGCACGGTCGCTCAATCCACGGTGCACCTATGATTGACTCTATTCCGGGGTTGAAATTTATTATTTGAAGATGACCCACACTCCAGGTACCCTTCGACTGGCAATCTCACTGCCCTAGCCAGCGCCACTAAGAATGGAACTGAACAAACTAGTCGCTGTTTGCTAGAGCGTATCCAACTTGTTAAGATGGTGAAATGTAGACAACTCTGTAGAGTCGTTAAAATTCAAAAATATATTGATGATTCCCTGGCGGCTGTACCGAATTACCTTGGTGATGCCCATCTCAACAGGGTCAACCGTACGTTGGACCGACATTGGACCGACGTTGACCGCTCTCCGCGCCGGCATTCGCACTCGCCTTGCGCGAGCCGTCTGTGTCTCCGTGCGTACGTTCACTCTCGGCATTACTCTCACACGCTAGAGAGCCATGCGTTGGACTTTGTCCAACGGACGGTTGACCCTGAGATGACATCGTCATGTTCGTTCTGTCCTCCCTTACTTCCTTACAATGATCATACAACATGCTCACTGGGATTGTGGACTGGGTGGAGTGTGCTATCAAATTCACAAGGAACGGATAGCCTATCTTGAAAGATTCTTGAGTTCTGACAAACAGAAGCCCCACCTCCTCTAACTCCGACCTTTCGAAGATATTTGTGAAACATGAGAAGGACCTTGCGCTGGGAACCGCCGCCCAGTTCTAGGGTCACTGAAGGAGGTCAACGTCGACAGCGTTATGGCGACGCGTTTGAAATGACAGTAAAGCAAAGACAATGTCTGCTTTTTTTGAGGTCGTTCGACCCCACCTTGCAGAGAATATTTCAATAAAAGTTAAGGAGATCACAGAGTAACAGTACCTCACTCCTCGTATAGCGCAACTCGGGCACAAAGACAATCCAGTCTGAGCTCTAGCCCTCTTCCCCAGGAAGAAATTTTGCGCAAAGTGACATGACCTCGAACCCGACTTCCAGTCTTCTCTTCGTTCAAGAGCTCGTGAAATTTCAGGGGAGAGGCAACGAATAAATTTCCCATGAATAGACAATAAGTTGTAGATGACAGAGGTGTGCGTTTGGATGAGCAAGAGCTTCGAATAAAAAAGAAAAAAATTCGAATTCAAAAATACCCAAAGTGATTCACTAATTATGGGACAACCTAGTAGTTTCCTGCTCGGAGAATTTCTTCCATTCTATGCTATTCGTTATGCTTCTTTCTTTATTTGTTTCGTTGATACATTCTTGGCTCTTCTTTTGTGCTTGTGCCAATTCCACTTGAATTCACAGCCTATTTAGGCTGAGCTTGCCATTCTGATCAGGCGTCATCAGTCAGTTTCGAATCAATTCCAGGGATTTTGCGCTCTCACACACAGTTGCGACCCCCCAATACAACCAGCCTTTCTCCACCGCGACCTCTCCCTCTTTTATAGTATTTGATTCTGAGACCAGTTGCCACAGCCGAAAACCTACCTAAAACTCCGAAACTCCACCCACTTTCCCCCAAAAACAGCCGCCCGCGAGCGGAGATAGAGGGGGAGGTATATACAACCAGTGAAACGGCAACTTTTTTCGCACGCACCTATGCCCTGCGCCCCTGATCACCAAAGCGCGCAATGCGACCAATGCGACCCCTCTCCCCTCCCAGAACACAAATGCGACCCCCCGTTCGAACAGTTCGAACGGACGGGTTGACTGCTGGTGTGAAGTTATTTCTCTTACGTCACAGGCGCTTCTGTGCCTTGTTTGTTACGCAAACTGAGGGACGAAGCCAAAAAAACCGTGGCCTATTTGGAAGGGATTGATAAGGTTCGTAACTCCGTAACTCATCCTTTACAGAAATTTTGAAGGCCTCTAAGCGTTTGGTGCCATCGTCCAACCCAGAGTTAATAACAGTCAAGGATCTCTCGAAAAGGGGTCGCATTGCCCCGATTGTTAGAGAGCAGTTGTGATTTGGGAGTTAAGGACGGTAGATCGGCACGGAATGGGATTCGTTTCCGCAACCTTCCCGCCTCCATGGCTTCATTGAATCTTCAGAGGGTCTGTGCGAAAAAGATAATCCAAGGGCACTTTTTGACTTCATAGGATAAATGGAGGTCATAATGACTGTAGAGATACGAGATTCGTCAAACACTTAGGGGTTGGGCGTTATGTACTATTTTTGGGTTGGGAAGGCCATTTCCTCAACGCGATATTCACTCGGGTTTAATTCAGTCGTTTTTTATTTACTTTCTTTTACCCCTTAGTCTTTGTTGTTCCTCCTCCTTACGTTCTCCTTCACCTTTACAGCCATTTCTCTCCAGCTCGCTCTTTCTTAGAATCATTTGCAAACATTTCTGCGCGGTCACTATTCCAATAGCTGTTCTGCAAGAGCACTAGGTTAGCTTTTTATGTTCGTGTTGCCATTGTCATTCAACGTGAAGCCCGAAAGTTCGTTTCGCGTGCTTGAATTGTAAATTACAAGTTCCGCTCTTGTTGCGAAGGATTCGCTTCTTAGTGCACACGCCAGCTCCTTCAAAATGGGAGCCAAGAAAAAATGCTTTAACCTCTTGCCCTCTTGCACTGCGCTTGGCCTTCTTACTTACAGAAAAGCCTCTTCGCATCTCATGGTTTTTCCAGATCTGATCAGTATGCACTACGATTCTGAGTGAAAGTAAAATGCATGCGCGCAGCAAAGCGCTTAGATCCCCGCAAAGCTCCATCGGCTACCCTGTTACAGTTGGCGCCGAAGCATGCCAGCGCACAACAAGAAGCTGGCGGCGTATTTTCAAGACTTTAATTTTAATGGTGCGGCGAAAATTTTCAATTTGGCTTGATACACCACGAATATCTGAATTCTCAGCTAAATTCAATCCGCTCCATCATCGACGGCTTTCAACCTTTTTTTCTTCGTCAACCATTATCCTCTTTTTCTCGGTCTCCGGACTGCTTCCGGACAATAAATCTCGTGGCAAACTCCGCCTACTTCGGTGCGTGCCCCGCCCACCAATAGCATTTGCCCCTTCCTTTCGCCGACCTCTACCCCCTTTTTCACCGGTCTCTGGGACCTCTTGGAACCAAATTACGACACTTTTGGCAAACTCCGCCCACTTAGGTGCGTGCTCTACCCACTAATAGCAGTTGAGCTCTTTTCCCTCACCAACCTCTAACCCCGTTTTCCCCTATCTCTAGGACCTCTTGCAACCGAATTGCGACACTTTTGGCAAACTCCGCCACCGATGACAGTTGACCTCGCTATTCACCCATCTCCACCCACCTTTCCCGCCCTCCGGTACTTCCTGGAGCCGAGGTAATTTTTGTGCAAACTCCTCCCACTTTTGGTCAAGCCCCGCCCACCGATGACAGCTGGCCTCCACTCCTCCATCCACCTCTATCCACCTTTTTCCGGCTCATTAAGGCTTCCCGGCCCGAATTATGAGGACTTGTAGAAAATGCTGTACACTTCAGAGCGCGCTCCACCCATTGTGGGCAGACCTCCGCCCACGTCATATTTGCTGGGAACACCTTAGACATTGCTCCCCTACACCAATTTGTTTTCTGCGCTGTAGGCTTTCTCCCAACCGAGTTATGAAATTTTTCATAAAGCACTGCTTTTTTTTTGAACGCCCCGCCCACCGGGGTGGGTCTCTCCAATTCGATGTGACTTACCAATGCACACCTTTACCCATTTTCCAACTTTAAGTGTGGGGTCTATGGAATGCGGAAAATCTCGGTCGTCAGTACACTTCATGTCGACGCACGCCACGCCCACTGTGGGCGGGGCTCCGCTAGCTGATGTGTTTTGTACTTCGTGAGACCTTGCCCACCCGTCCCACACTTGACCCGGTCCCTCCAGGCGGATCCCGAGGAGCTAGGGAATTTCGTGACAGACAGACAGAACGACAGACAGAACGACAGACGAAGCGCTTTATAGTAAGTAGGATTCTATATTCAAGTGACTACGAGTGGTAGCTCTAGCTCTGTCTAGCTATGTATAAATATTCTCTGATATATTCAACTCAGCGCGATATGGAACTGAGAAATGTATTTCGCAATTTTTCCATTGCTCTCCAAGTACGGTGTCTTTTCCTTTTTGTCCAGCTTAGTCGACTTTTTTTCTCACTTAATACTATAGGGCTGAAGTGGTGTAGCGGAAAGGGCACAAGTTGCGCTCTTTGATCGTGCGTCGTCCTGACCAGCCAAGCTTTTCCTCCCTCCGGGGTCGGTAATTGGTAGCCTTGTCCGGATTACAGAGACGCTGAATTGTAAATCCGGGGCTATCGCAATCAGGGTGAAAATCGTGTCGAGTACGTGGTCGCAGAGGTACGACCCCCCCCCCGAAATCGAGATCCTGGCACGACCCCCTCTAACAGAGCAAATTAATTCAATTAAAATAAATCCTGCAAAACAAATCAAAAAAAAATTCTGCAAAATAATACGATACTTTTGTGTACATACTGAAATATCGACTCGAGGAAAGAGGCATTAACTTTGTGTGACCTCAAGGCGAGGTTCGTTCAGAAACGCACAGAAATCCTGAAGACACGGGGTTGCGATTCAATCTTGATTCTTGCTTGAGTATATCAAAACAGCCGAGTGTATCAAAGGCCGATTCAACGGCAGCTGCGGCGCGATTGTCACTGGGTCAGATTTGCCGAAATTTCAAAAAAAACGTCCGAATCTACACCCTCGATGAAAAGGTTGCATTCCTCCATTTCACAACCTTTGAAGCAGCTTGAGGTAGAGTTAGATAGAGCTGGATTTCGCGTTTCCAACAAGCATCGAAATTGCTCTGGAAGCCTTCCTTGCAGAAAGATAGGGTCTGTCAAATTTCGTCGAGTAAATGTCGAGGAGGCCCAAATTTTCACGCGAGTTTTTGCCACTTCAAGAGCAATATATCTCTTATATTGTAAGATCCTGAAAAAGGGAAGATAGTTTTGGAAAGCGGAAGGTTTGCGCTTCCTGATGGTCTGTTTAGTTTTCTTCTACAGCTTTTTGGTTGAAGAGATAATTGCGTCGAGGATCTATCGAGGTCGGATCCGGCCACCTGGAAATCCGCTCCCTCATTCACCATTGCAAGTGTGACTCGTTGGCAACACTCGGAATGTGTCTAGAACAATATCTTTGAACGCAAACAATAAGAATAGGAGCAATCGTCATCATCCGATTTGGTATTGGTACAGTGCGTACCAAAAGTATGTGGACACCCTGGAATCGATTCTCAGGAGTCAGCTAAAGGCTTTTTGTGTCATGAAACCTCCACCATTCAACTCCTAGTGGTCGATAACCTACAATGATATTTTCGGCAAAAGATTTCGTTCTAACTTAGCGAACTATTTTTCATGGAAAGTTTTTTCTTTGTATCAAAATTATGTGGACACTTTTTGAAAAACGGCAATATCTTCAAAATCTGAAATCGGTAGGCCTACCAAAAAGTTTCTAGTAAGTTGAGCCATTCTGTTTGGCATGCTATGAATGGGTCTGGATACATGTCTTGCAGATCTGTTCCCAACTAGCAAATTTCACCGACGTGTTAGGTCACTTGTGATATTACTCTTTTGTTCAATGACGTAGAGACCGCGAACCACGATACCTCTACGTTTTCAATAAGGATGAAGTCTGAGGAATACGCTAGCCGACTTGCCAATCAAAGCCGTTGCGTTTAGCAATTTTTCCATGTCTTCGTA
>MU898682.1:0-14022 GCA_036418205.1 Ostertagia ostertagi | reverse complement strand
TTGTAGAAGCAGTTAATACAAAACTCTGTGAGTTTCAAGATATTTGTATTTGATGGAAAAAACTTAGGTATAAATGCTTTTAACTTCATTCGCAGCGAAAGTGATGTTTTTTGCTTCTTCGTGGTCATTATGCGTTCTTCTAAACAAAAATCTACTGCTATTATATAGTAACCTTTATGCTTTCATCCTTGCCGAAATAATTCTATGAGATTCAAGTTGTTGTGCATTTTAAACAAAAAATAAGCGGAAGTAAGGTGAGGACGGCGCGCTCGCAAAATCGCTCCTGTCCCACGCGGTGCAAAATGCCAAAACACGCGATGTCGTCAACGTGTTAACTTGAAAGGCAACGAATGAGTGGAGAATGTCATGGGGAAATACCTTTAGGGCAATCAGCATCAAAATTTCAACGTTTGCTCCGAGTAATTCTGACGCGTGACAAGAGTTCTTCCTGGCTTCTTCTGGAGTTAACCTTAAGAGGTAATAACAGAAGAGCTGAGAAGCTGTCCTGGTGAGGGAGCACAAGACAACCCAATAAGTGTTCCAATCTCGCAGTTGGGAAGGTCACCCAGATCATAAACGCCGGCAAACAGTACCAGCTTTTGAATACGTGGAGAGCGTAATTGGGTGAACACTGAAAAACGTTCATAAATCCAAAGCAAGGATGAGTTTTGGGAGTTTCAGTTGTAGAAAGCAAACCTTTGAATGCCAAATGTGCCCCTGCCGAGTGACCAGCCAAAGTCACTGACTTCGCTTGTGGATATTTGCTGAGCAAAAAGTGAACAATAAGTTGAGTGTGGGCTTTTACCCATTAGTTCTCACTAAAATCAGAAAAAAACATCTTATGGACTGGGATGCTTCATTGCTTACCTTCACTGCCCCTACAACTTGCTGGACCACTTCAGAGATCAGATGACTTCTGCTGGCGTAGTCAACCAGGGTCAACCGTCCGTTCGAACTGTTCGAACGAAGGGGTCGCATTTTGGTCGGAAGGGGGTCGCAATTTCGAGGACTGCCAGCCACAGGCGCGTGCGTGGCGTATCCGAGGGCAAGACTTGCTTGTGCAGACCGCATTAGATTCGATTTATTATGCACAGAGAGACAGTTTTAGGCAAATTACGGTGTTTTCCTTGAGGAATAAAGAACAGTTGAATGCATCCCTATGAAAGGTTTGACTTCTCGGGGCTGAAATTAAAGTTCTTCGGGACCTAATTTTCTGAGGACGATTCTTCCAGACAACTGTAAAACACATAAGAAAGCAGAAATCTCGTAGTCTTCAAAAATGTCTTCGCCCCTCCCCAACAAGCTCTTTGAAGGAAGTTATTATTGCTGAAAGCTCAAAAACTCGCATGTGCTGCTCAAAAACCTATGGGAACAAAATGTTCGAACGTGTGATTTTCTCGGAAAATGAATTTTGAAAAACGGTTTGGTGCTTGTTAGAAAGAGCAAATCCTGTACTTTCACCCCATGAAAAAAGTGCATCACAGAAATGAAAATGAAGTGAGTTATGGTCGCTGAAAGCCCAAAAACTCGCTTTTGCACGGAAAATGTTCGAACGGGACAATTTTTTAAAAAGGGGTCAATCACTAAATTTTTATATTTTGATAGAGAAATATTTGAAGTTTCTGAAACTTTTTACAGCTTTCCAAAAGGTCGCATACGAAAGATATTATGGGCCTTCAAAGTTGAAGGTGCGCCTTCTTAGAATTTTGGGTTTTCCACTTCTAACAGAAGTACTTTCCGGAGAGTTAGGCAATCCTTGTAGTTTTCTGGAAGCGCACCTCAGGCACAATCAAAATCTACCTCAACAAGTCAAAAAATACGTCCCAAGAAAGTTATTCCCCTCTAAAATTTTTTCTTCGCCGCGTCCCGTTCTTCCAGCGCCCGGGTGATACCTGCCGCGCTCCAAGGCCGACGCGACGACGCGCAGACGCTTTCTGGCGCAACGGATTCATGTCTAGCACTCTTATTAACAAAAACAGGGGGTCGCAACTGGACCCCCTCGAGAGCTAGGGGGTCGCAAAAATCCCGAAAATGTTCGAACGTGACGGTTGACCCTGGTCATAACCCACCGACGCCACAGCCATAGCCTTTTGCCAAGTGTTCTGCAGCTGGGCTTATAAGTTTTGGTGAATGTATTGATGGAGGAATAATAGGAGTGCTATTACTGATGTGGAATTCACTTCTCATTTCCACTCATGTGTTTGATCCATTCTTTATTATTATAAATTTATTAATATTCGATTATTCAGTGCATTTTTTGTCAAGAAACTCACCATCCCAGTCATTTTTCCGACTATTTGCACATCTGTTGCTTACCCAGCACTTAGCTTTTTTCAAAACCAATAACCTTCTACTATTCATCTGTTGGTATATAATGAGTTAGCTGTAAATGGTTTGAGTTCCTCCTCGTTTTCACCTTTTGAAGGGAGTACACGTTTACGGTTATACGGAGAGCGGAACGAGAAAGTACGTATAGCAAATTAGCTGTCAAGAAAGAGAGGTGTGGCGCTTCCATGGCGGACGACTCACGACCCAGGATTTGATCCCCGGACCGCTCGCGTGGTAGGCGTGCCAATTCACAACCACTTCCCGGTCATATAATAGCGTATATATATATATATATATATATATATATATATATATATATATATATATATATATATATATATATATATATATATATATATATATATATATATATATATATATATATATATATATATATATAAGTTATACACCTCCTTGTGGGACTACACGGGTGCAAGAATTTTGCGAGATTTGATTCACCAACTTTTCATATGATGGTGAGAGCAGAGCTCGCAATACTGCTCTGTGTTCCAAACAAAACCACTATTATGGCGCTTGCGTCTCTTTGCCGGTGCTTCCCTTTCTTTTCCCTTTCCTCCTATCCTTTTTGCATCCGAATTTGCCGGTCTTCAGCCTGAATCGTAATGAAGGGTATAATGAGTCTCGTAGAGACCCGAAGCATCGGTCGTATTTTCGGTACGATACATATTGGTACCAGATTCGCCCTACGGATATGGAAGTTCCCAGTGCTGTTTAGGCTACTGAATGGGACAAGTGGAAAATGTGCGTATCCAAGAAAACGTTCGTGAAAATATGGGCACATGCCGTTTCCATGGGCTCGTTCGACTACTCCGTCCCATTTGTTTTCAGAGTAATCTCCACATTTAATTAATAGCTTGAAGATTTCCACTTTTTAATTTTCAGAATGCAGTCAGGCCCGTAACCGTGGCAATGTCACATCGAGTGAAGCTGCACTCCTCATTACGGCAGCCGTTCGGGCTTGAAGTGCTCAACCAAGTTCCCCCTTCTCCGTAGTTAGAAGTCTGTCGTCCATAGCTCGCGCATTAAAGATAAAACATGTGAGAGCTGGCTCCACTGAAGCGACTTCCCTTGCTAGTTTAGATGACACCTCATATGCATAGGCTTTTCACGTCGTAGGAGAGCATATCCGGTGTGCTCAGGACGGGGGAACAGTTTAGCAGTCTGGACGATTTGTTTGGCTTCGATTATTTCCTTGTTCCTTGAAAAGTGACACAAAAGAGCCGTGCCTAGAAAGAAGAAAACAGCGCACACTCAATACGACTCTTGTGGGTATTTGAAACGTTGCCACCACATGTTTCACCCTGTCGCTCCTGCGTGTTGAAGATACCGGATAGTTCGGATGTGAAAAAAGAAGTTAAATGAAGAAGAGTTTTCATGGTTTTGATCCCGATGGTGTCCTGTTTCCTTCGCGAGATAAGCTGATCCCTCATTACTAGAGAGTATCCCTGACGTCGTAGTAGGAGCACATCCGATGTGCAATTCGATGAACTAGGGTCTTATAGGGCTCGATCAATTTAAGCAACAAAATGTAGACGTGGAAGGTACGGTCGCCGTTTAAGTCAAAAACCATTTAAAAAATGATTGCACCCATACACTTTATAAAGGTTCTTCCGATTGCTTGAGCAGGGTCAAGCGTGCGTTGAGGAAGTCCTAGACAGGGCAAAGGGGCAGCGGGGGAGGGGTTGGGGTCGTATTGGCCTCGCTGGGAAGAAGAGATCGGGCCAGATTGATGCAGTAGGATCATCACCGTCGGAGGACAAACATCAAGGATCGAGTCGATGCCAGGCCAGAGGATTTCCAATAACAATGATATTCCGCCCACACAAAATCTTCGTGATTCTGAGGTGTCCGCTTAGCAATTCTTAGTTACTTCAGTGTTTTATCACCACACAAGTTAAAGAATCCGAAATTCGCACGTTTTCCAAGGGATATTTTATCTTTCAAGTGAGGTCCTCGAATCTGAAGGGATGTGAAGCACACGGCGCATCCCAGAGTGGGCCCAGTTGGTTGCGCGCGCTCCGCTCCTGGTAGGGGGTCATTCAAGAAAAATCAAAAGGATTCTGAGAGGGTTCATGTGAAATTACAAGGAGGAGTACACCATTCGACAAGAACCCAGTCTTCACCGTCAAATTCATAAGCAAAGCAGCAAAGCAAAGACCTTTGAAGTTAAGACACGCTGAATAATTTTACACTTCTTGAAAAGAGAAAAGCACAAGTATTCCGAATCTGTTCCTACTTTCAGTATATAATCGCCGTCTAATATCATTAGAATAGAGCCAAAGGCCGCGAGAAAGTCACCCTCAGCGGTACTCGGGCAAAAATTCTCGGCGTGTGCCATTTTTTGAATACAGGGTGGCTACTAAATATTGGCGCATGGTTTATTGATCATATTTCCAAAAGAAAAGCTATCATATCTTCAGAAGTTTATTTTCATATACAATAAAACATGAAAATTCATTACCAAGAAAGTGCTCGAGATGGCCTCCTTTGGTAGCGATACAGGCTTGAAGTCTCTTTTCAACTGACATCACCGTGGGCCGCAAGTAGCCGACGTCGGCGTGACGTGAGTAGATCTTCAGACCAGAAGTGGCGCACGATTTGCAAAACGACAGGCAGTTGTTGGATCTGGCTAGCAGACATTCTGCTCGACCTTGTGTACACACAAGGAACCGTTTTTCAAATTTGTCATGGTTTGGGCAGGAAATTACTTCCTGAAACCATGACACCGCTTGTCTTTGTGGATGAATACATCAAAGTCAGCGCCCAGATCTACCCGGAAACTTTCTCACATAATGCCCTTCTTCCAAAGACTCTTTTCGACCTTTACACGACATGGCATTTCTTCAGCAGCAAGACAGGGCGCCTCCACATGCCACAAAATCAATGTTGGAGAACTGTGTGACCGTCATTTTCCAAGTTACCGGGCACAAAATGTTTGGCCATCTAAGTCGCCCGATTTGAACCAATTGATTTGGCGGTGTGGGGCTTCTTGAAGCAGAAGATGCCTTCTGAGCAACGTCGAAGTTTGGACTCCCTGAAGGCTTCCTTGGAGGAGGCGTGGAAGGAGCTTGACGTCAGCTACTTGCGGCCCACAGTGATGTCAGTTGAAAAGAGACTTCAAGCCTGTATCGCTACCAAAGGAGGCCATCTCGAGCACTTTCTTTAGCAATGTACTGCCATGTTATAAGGTATATAAAGATAAACCTCTGAAGATGTAAAAGCTTCTCGTTTCAAAAATATGGTCAACAATCCATGCGCCAATATTTAGTAGCCACCCTGTAGTGGACGTAATTAGCATTGCTGGCAAACTTTGAATAGAGCAGACATTCTAGTTTATCATTACACCAGATTGGTCCCCCGGCAACCACCGGGACCTCCTTACCTGCGTAAGCTTTACTCCTTCCAATGTGCTCCCATCCACTGGTGACATGGACACCTCGTGGAGGTGGCACGCATGCACAAAAAAGTGTCTTATATAGTAGAAGGCATTACCGTAATCGTGACATGACCTTAGAATGATATTAATTGGACAGGTCTTTCAACGGACCCTGCGACGGCGCGAGACTAACGCTAGGGAGAAGAAGAAGGAGAAGGTCTTCCTGGCGGTTAGCTCCCCTCGCCCTTCTCCATCTTATCCTATTCCCTCTACTGCTCTCCAGCTGCTATTGCAGCATCATGTGGAATGAATGAGACCATGCTCAGTAGGTGTTTATATAGCCGTTGGGGTGTTATCACATTGATAGCACTGCAAAACATTGATTGCTAAAGTCATAGTTACTCGATTTTGTTAACGGTCTGTTTACTTCACGAGTTTCCCTACCACTTCATTTTGCGGACGGACACACAGACATACATACATACACATACATACATACACACACACACACATACAGACATACAAACCGACACACAAAGTTAGCGCTTTATAAAATAGAAGGATATTAAATTTTCAGATAGGATAAGTATTAGGTTGGCAAGAAAGTTCTGCGACACTCTTTCTAAAATTTTCTTTTTTTCTGAAAAATTCATAGGTAACATTTATGACTAACAAATGGTAGAGCATTCTCGAGGCTTTAATCCACGAGGTGGATATAAGTGCTGCAGTCAGTAGTTATCCAAGAAAATTCAAAAAACCTCGACCACTAGTAAATCCACACTCCGAGTCACTGTCTAGTACAAATGTCTCCATAACTATGGATTCGTGTCAAAGACCAACACTATCTGCAATAGCTTCAATAGGCATGTCGTTCACCGCTACAGCGTGTTTCACCTTTACCAGCGCTTCCGATCTTTTGATATTTTTATAAGAAGCCAGCAGCGTCCCTACACTCCATTACAGGTAGGGCTCTTACAGAAGCTCCACTACATATTCTTCGTTATGGGCACCATTGTGTAGGTAGAGGCCTAGGCTGCGGAACTCCAGAAGCTGGCCGAGGCAGCTCGTCAAGAGCCCTCGTACCGCGACAATATTTCATTTCTTTCATGACATTGCGAATCACCATGATCCGAAATGAGCCCGGTAAGAAATTCTGGAGTTGCGGCATTTCTTTATGGCTTTGGATAGCGTAAAAACTCGCACTCATCACGAATTTTCCTCGTTAATTTTGCAAAAATCCTCAACGTGGCCATTTTTTGAATACTGGACGTATGAAGCTGCTTTAGCAACCGTTTGATAGAGAAAATCTTCTAGTTTTGTATGACGTATTAACTTTTCGGAAATGAAGCAAGTTATGCTTCGGAAAGTGTAAAAACTCGTGCTCATCATGAATTTTCCTCGTTAATTGATCTAAATTTGTTATTTCTTATAAATTTTGTAATTTCAATACTGATTAGAAAAAGCTCTTCACAAAACTCCCAAATCTGCTTTCAGATTGAAAATTCGTCATATTTGAAGAAAGTTATAATCATTTGAATATTTGTTCAAATTTCAATAGTAAATAAGCTGCTCCACGGTCAACGCCAAAGTCCAGTCAACACACAGCTGGCGAAGGCGGTTACAAGGCTTCTTCAAGCGAAAGGGGGACGTGTAAATTGAGAACCATATCTGTGTAGTACTAGAATTTGGTAAGTCTTGAAGGAAATAAATAAAGAAGAGATGTTGTCATAGTGCCATTTTTAGTGACTAGTTTGTCGTTTTTTGCTCCGTTTCTCGTTTGCTCGTTTGGTAGGACTCATCAATGATCATTCTTTGACTTTTTCACTTTTGTACTTCTTAAACGAATTTTTTGGTGGACGGTGGGGTAGCAGGGCTTTTTATGAACAGTTTTGGTGGGAATTAAACAACCTTTTCATAGTTTGGCTTTTCAATTAGGGTCGTTTTTTAATAGGGTTCGGGGAGAAGGGGGTCGCATTTCCAAACTTTTCTCGACGGTTCGTTTGACCCTGTACTTGAAGCTTCTAGTTTGACAAGATTGAAATGTTGCTTCCGTTTGTGCCTTTGTTTCTCAGCTTAAACACAATCTTTAGGATGGGAGACCATTCATTCGAGAGAGCGATTCACGCATATTGCGAAATCTTAGGCGCCACTGAGCGGATGTTCTTCGAGCCAAAACTTTTGCTCGAAGATGATTGATCAGAAAACATCGTCTGAGCGTATATATTCAAGCAAGGAAAAACGGCCAACGAATCCCACTCATTGTGTGCAAAACATTGAGCAGCAACACTTAGTCTCTGATGCACTTTCAGCTATGGTTTCAGCTCTTCCAAGACTGAGGTAAAGGACCTGGGACGAAGATCGTGGATTTTGACCTCTAGCTCTAGATGACGGAGAAATAAAGCCAACGAATTGAGTCCTCGACAAACCTGCATGAAGAAAAGGAACTTGCATGAAGATTCTGTTCTGTCAACAGAAAAATTTAAAAGGCCTTTCAGGATAGGAAATGGGTTTGGACTATTCTGAGCGACGCGAGCAAGCAGTGCTGGTTGCCAATACTGGAACTTCGCTCCATAACTTCAAGAGGAAAAAGGTTCTTGACTTCATGTTGACCGCATTTTACAAAGATGTTTCCCAATAACAACGCGAGAAGATGACCGTGGTTGGCGGCTGATGGGCAGCTGAGGGCCTCTCTGAAACCGGACATCCACTGAGAAAAAGTCGTGCTACGGTGTGGTGGAACAGTATAAGACTGGCCTACTATGGAGAGCTGATTGTGGTCAAACAGTTACAGCTGAAGCCTGCGCACAAAAACCCGCCCGCATGGACGCGAAAACCATGCAACAAGAAACGTTCTACCTCCAGCGCCAGATAGCCCAGATCTGGCGCAGTTCGACTTTCACTGACGCA
The DNA here is from genome assembly GCA_036418205.1 of Ostertagia ostertagi. Taxonomy (NCBI): domain Eukaryota; kingdom Metazoa; phylum Nematoda; class Chromadorea; order Rhabditida; family Trichostrongylidae; genus Ostertagia; species Ostertagia ostertagi. Next base: position 5,390 of record MU898682.1, on the reverse strand, counting down.
GCACAATACTCCTTAGCAGCAAACCAATTCGATAACCGCGACGACGTCAAAATTTGAGTGCCCAACTTCTTCGAGTCGAACCAGAAAGAGTTCTACGCGGTAGCATCCATGCTTTGCGTAACGAAAGGTGATGAGCCTGTGACACAGGTGAAGGAGATGGTTCAGGTTGATGTGCTTCATTATTGTTTTTATAATGAAAATAATTGATGATACGAAACGACATTTCAATCTGGCCAACCTAATATTTCGGGATATGCTTTATCAGTTGTTTTTTCAGGTACCCCTAAGTCCATATAGGCAATGGCAGTGGCAATACAATATGAGAAGATGGTTTTTATTCACTCCGGAACGCCCACAATCCCTCCTCCTGTTGTCGGTATAAAGCATGTCTCACATGGCAACGGTAAGACAAAACATCAGGTTCCTGCTTTCTTTCCACTCTTTCTCAGATCTACGATGTAGGGTACATGGTACTGGTTTGTAGGCCACATTTTCTATGGTGTCCTAGCCATGTTTCCAAGACCGATGCAAGAGCCTAACGGGCTCGCGAAGATGCGACTTCACAGAGGCAGTTCTCTTTCTACATATATATTTTGTCGCTTGCCATTAGGTAATGCAATTTATACACAATCTTCAGCAGCACCGAACTGAAAAAATACGGCATTTGTCCCTTTCTCTCTTCCTCCGTAGCTTCAACAGGTAACTGCACTCTACCTTCCCTCTGTTGAGCTATAAAACTTTAGCCTCAATAGTGTGTTCGCAATTACCCAGTTGCATGAGGGAAAAGATTGCTTCATAATATACTACTTATTTTAGAGTGATGCTTCTTCTCAAAGTTCTCGTCGCGCCAACTGTGGGACTTCTCCTCCTTTCACAGGTACAGTTGTTACTTGAGAAGTTAGTTCATGATAATAGCTGGAGTGAAACAAGAAAAAGTTTCAGTTTTAAAGGCTGCGCACAGTTTGTGATGTTCTAGGTAGCGAGATAAGCTAGCTTTGTCATATATCGTGTAAGTAGAGAAAAATTCACGGAAGCGCTCCCTATATCTGTTTTTTTATGAAAAATTTCGGCATCATGGGAATTTTATCACGTCAGCTCTGGAAATGTGAAAAAGATAATGGCAGTGCCTCATCATTCAGCACTCACTCAGTTCACCGCTATGAAAACCACAGTAGCAGTTCTGCTCACTCTCTTGGTGCTGTGGTGGTTAAAACTCTTACAACATAGGACACTGTTGAAATGTGAATCTTTATTGAATATCTCTTCATTATATAAACAACAAATTTGGAGTGCGATGTTTCGGGATGCCGCTATGTATGTTGGTCTGTCCTTTCGCGAATGAAGGTCGCTAATAGCATAAATTAACCTCTAACGATAGAGAAGTGGGGAGCTCAAAGGTCTTGCGACGAATGCTTCGCGGTGTTGAGGCCATGGTTGCGATAACAGCTCCAACGATAAAACCGAGCGAGCGCGCTGTTGGCCATTCCACATGGTATTGCCATCGCAGCTGGAGATGGACAGGTTAAACCGATGCCTAGAGAAATCTAGCGTCAACCAATGTAAGGACAGAATGGATGTTGAGTTTTCATTCTAAAGCGAGGTCATACTGCGATAAAGTGCTCTGATATACAAAACAATCTTTTTGTGCAGACGCAATCCCTCTAAAATGCAGTTTTGCAACTAGTAGTGAGTACAGCGGAAAGCGTAAGGCAACAGAGGTCCTGGCAGCAACAGGGAACAAAACTCATTTAAAAAATGTGCAAATAAACATTCAGAAATTCAGAGTTTTCTTCTGATGAATTAGAGTTCTCTTCCGATGGAACACGAAGAAGTAGAAGGTGTAAGTGATTTGCCATTCACCAATCAGGATGGCGCATACTTCTGCACTCAGTATACAGTAGGCTACAAAACGATTGCTTTCATCAGATGGTACAGTAAACGCAATCTTCTTTTCATTTTGTCTGTTTCCCGCAATTTTCTTTGACTTTTTAATGCAACTTTTTTGTCATCTAAGTTACACTCTGGCACGGGCGAGCGCTCAAAGAAGGCGCAAGTCGTTAGAGAGGGATGTAGCGATCAGATGGGCGGCTACAATCACCAAGAAATTCCCAAATCTTCCGACGTGAACATGCGGACATGCATTGCCGTGGGTTATAGCGACATAGAGCAGCTTTCCAGGAAGGTAATTTCGCAACCGTGTAGAGTAGCCAGAATAGGTTTGCGCTTGTCGCCGACCCGCCCACAGAATATCCAAGTGGATGACGCTATCAACACTCTTCGACAACAATGCAACACTAGTTAACACTCGTGGAAGCCGTGTTAGACTTCTACATATCTTATATGGATATGGATAGATAGATGCATGGATGACATGGAGTCTTCCATGAAATGTCACAACAGCTTGGCTACAGTATCGAAGAGCTTGCCTTCTGACCCAAAAGAAAAACTGAAACCAGGATGAACCGACTGCTGCGCAGAGAGTAACAGGAGGTTATTGCGTAAATCAACAATGGCACGAAGCCAAATCTTCGCCCCGTAGGTGCGATAAAACGTTGATTATATGCAAAAATTTTGCGGATAAGTGGGAAGTGACCTCATTAAGGGTGACAGTAGGTCACCACAGCACCCAACATCTGTGCTGGTCAGGTGAAACGGCTACTAATTAAGGAAAACACAAAAGCCTCCGCACAAAAACGGAAATCTTCAATCACTATCAATCGATGGCCCATGAGCGTATGGAACTTCACTATATGATTATCCAATCATTACCGTAAACCGCCGCCCATTCCGAATCTTCTGCACGAAAACCCATATTTCGAATCGATATCGATCGGGCACGAGACTTGACAGAACTGCCACACTTGCAGCAGATCCCGATCAATACTGTGCCAACCCCTTCCGATTCTCCTGAAACCCTTCTTTTCAACCGATATTCGATCGATAACATGTGACCCTGTGGAATAATTACTCCTATTGCAACACCCAATCAGTAGTGTGATTCCCAACCCCATTCGAGCCCTCTGCGCAAAAACCGATATTTTCAATCGATATCGATCGATAGCATGTCGATCGATAGAATTTGGAGTTTCACTTTACTGCAGCCCCCAATCAACTGTGATTCCCAACCTCATTCGAGCCCTCTGCGCAAAAACCGATATTTTCAATCGATATCGATCGATAGCATGTGACCCTGTAGAATATTAACTTCCACTGCAGCACCCAATTAGTACTGTGATTACACATCGATTATTATTAACAAATATTCTGTCAAGTATATTAGATCAGCATTTGGGCGAAACTCGGGTTCGGGGGGCACGCGATGGCGCGGCGCTGTTTTCGTTGCTCTACCAAGGCTTAGTCACCGATGGCGCGTATTTTGAAACTGCCACATAATGGCGAAAGAGTCCCTGTGGACTAAGCCTTGGAGGAGCAGACGAAAAGAATGCCGCGCCATCGGGTTCCCCCCCCGAACCCGAGTTTCGCCCAGCATTTGTAATATCTATAGTTGTTACTTGCTCATTCACCATATGTGTAGAAGACGAGATAGCCCTTAGTGGCGACCAGCGACTTATACTTGGAGCAAATGTTTAAGGTATGCTGTATATTCCTGATGATGGTATGTTCCAAATTAGTGAACATGTCTGCGAAATCTGCTGTGTAGATTTTAAGATTTTCATATGTGATATTGTTGAGATCTTGACTTATACTAATGTTACTTATGGACCAGTATGTTTTAATTGTTGTGTTCCTGTAAGGCATGATAACACATCAAGTTTGCTAAAGCTCACTGTCATATAGACTGCCTCTATTCTAGCTTGGATACAAGTCACTTACCTCTCTAAGATGATTCGTTTTTACAGGTCTTGCAGAATATAATAGTATGGGGAAGGAGTAGTCAGAGATCTTGAAAAGTAATACAGATATGTCCGGGCGGTGGTGAACTCTGTAGGTGGACTCTATTATCCTGAACCAGAGTCAACCGTGCGTGCCGTTGAGAACTGCGCAGAGACGGCTCGAGCATGCGAGTGTGAATGTTCGCGCGAGAGAACGTGTCTAATCGGGCGAAACTGCGCAACGTGGCCGTTGAGAACTGCACAACGCATGGTTGACTCTGTCCTGAAAGGGGTCACTGCGCACTTATCCAAGGAGCCTTCTCACCCTATTAACGTTTTCTCCCATCTACGAAAAAGGCATTCGTAATTAGGTGCAAAATGCGCCATTCTCTAGTGGCCAGTCGCATTTTTTCCAGCCGAAGGAGGGACAAACAGGGGAATGAAGGCCCGTCAAAGTGGCAGATCAGGGCAGACTTTCAACTACCACGCCCTACACGACAGACGATCAAATGACGCAACATAGAGCAACAGTACCCATTGAGTTACTTCATGTTCACGAGCAATGAGAATCTTCAAGGAGAACTCTGATGACCCTGACTCTGTCAGACTAGAACAAAGTGGTGGGAAGTGCGGCGAAATTGCCGGACTGGCTTCCACGGCCGTTATAGGGAGAAATATCGTTGATTTCAAAACTTCTCAGGAACAGAACTTCAACATTTTCTTTACCGAAATTCCTGTGAGTTCCGAACAAGACTATGGGCGTTTACCGTTTTTTTTTCGCGTTTCAGAGAAATAGTCTGAAAAAGGTCATGAAGGAAAGAGCGGAACAACGTATCCTCTCTATCAGTTGAATCCTCTCGAAAGAAGTTCCTGCCTTTCACGAAAGCATTAACATTCCACTTCAGTTTAGGACGCAATTCAAAAGCTTCTGGTTCCTAACTAGGCTTAGATATCTAGAAAAATTTGTTTGTTAAGGATGTTATGGACCTTTGAAAGTTGAAACTCACTAAACTTGAAAATTGTACAAAACGGAACAACGGGATGTTTTTTTTAAACATTTTTGAATCAAAAGTTTGAGCAGTTTTTAGAAAAAAAACAATATGATCTTTTCTCATTTTTTTGTGTCCCTTCCCAGGAAACAACTAAGGTAGTGGGATGTAATTTCCCCTTTCAATAAAGGGATCCATAGCTACACCATGCTTAGTTTTTGACCCCACAAGAGGGGGTTAATTTTAGGTGTTTGAAGGAAATTCTGGCAACTGTGTGGGAGTACAGTTCTTTACGAGGGCGGAAGTGGTGTAGTGGCAAGTGGCGCGCTTACCACGCGAGCGGTCCGGGATCAAATCCTGGGTCGTGAGTCCCGGGCCAACCAAGCCTTCCATCCCTCCGGGGTCGGTTAATTGGTACCAGACTTGTCTGGGAGGATAAACACTGACTTGTACATCGGCTGGCCCCCGCAAGTCATTGTATAGGCCACATCGCATTCAAACGCCACTACGAATGTACAAATGGAAGTAGAATGCGTGCCGCATCCCAAAAAGGGATTGATCAACGGCC